>CAJVPV010002306.1:0-13369 GCA_910591835.1 Acaulospora morrowiae
AGGCTAATTTATTTATTTAATAAAATAAAAGTTCAAATCCATCAATTCCTAGGTGAAACTGGAAACTTTATATACATATTTGAGTTATATTATTTTTGTACACAATAAATATATGCTATGTTAAAAATATAAACTTATTTAATTTTGATAATTTCGATACTTTTGATTCGGTATTGGTATTGCAAAGTTTCATACCGAAAATTTTTGGTAATTACTGGTACCGATACCAAAAAATATTTTCGGTATCGGTTTTATGAAATACCATACCGAATGGTACTGATCGGAACCCTAGACATTGCTATGAAAGAGAGACTAGTAGCAAATTCTTTATTACCAAGATTTACAATAATCTTTTGTAACGTAAGCCTCTGACTTTTATGCACTGTAATAGCTCATGTAAGGTGAACCGGAATCTATAGATGTGAACTTAGTATTCTAGATTTATTTTCCCAGATACATCGAATTGGTGTAATTGGAACAACTTTTACGCCTTTCAAAGTAGTAATGATGGGGTTCTTATAATTCTCAAAGGCTATAAGAACTGCAATAGGAAGGGATGGTGGTTCTTGGTCTTCAAACAAAATATCTTAGACAGTTCTCATTGAGCTATTAACTAATCCAGCTTCTGTTCATATATTTGTTGTTAGCATAATGCATGCACCTTTTGTTAGTAATAACTGCACTACAAGGCTATATGCCATGTCAGAATCAGCTTTTTTTTGCTTCATACCCACCACTATATATAGCGAGAATTTTGGCAACAGGGACATTTAAGGATCTAAGCTTATTTATATTTATTGCGTCGATATTGGACCATTTTGATGAGATAAACGTAACCTCCGAGAATTGGTCACGTTCTGCTTTAGTTAATTTCTCTTTAAGTCATGTAATAAGTTTTTTCCAATCATCGATAATAGACTCCCCATTACGAAGTCATAAAAGAATATCTCTAAAGTTTATTTGCTCTTCAGAATTCCTATCTTGCTACTGAATAATATCAAGTTTATGTACATCCCGAAACTGTTTATATGCTGCATGGCCTTTATTAGACAATGGATTTTGTAAAGCGTTAGTATACATAGGAAGATCAAGTACAGATGGAAGCTGACCAAAATCACCAAACATAATAATTAATCTGTCACTAAAAAGTTTATTCTTGTATTCAGGAAATGCTTGATATAATTGCATGTCAATTAAAGCAAGCATTTGATATCCTATTATACTTTTCTCATCTATTATTAAGTATTTTATATTTTTCATTCTTTTCTGTAGTTGCTTTAACCGCTCTCTATCTACATCAAGATTATTACTGTTACTATTAATTATTGGGATCGTGAATGCTGAATGAATCATTATTCCATCAATATTGAAGGTTGCAACACCCGTCAGAGCAAGTATGAGCATGGGAGACTTAGACCCAATTCCCGTTATCTCACAAAGTCGATTTCAGATTGCCTTAATGAGGTATGATTTACCTGTCCCAGCAGTTCCCATTATAATAATTCTTAGTGATTCAATTTGATAGCCTGCGAGCACGTTGTTATAATGAGACTCTATATGCTTAAATATTGTCATTTGTTTTTTTTTTTTATTGCAAACAAGCATTAAATGCGAGACTTTATTTAAATTAAATACTGTCATTTGTTTTTTATTTAAAGTTTGATAATCTATAATAAAACTCTCGTTTTCTTCTAATTGGTTATCTCTGAAAGCTTGATGTAAAAAAGTAGCAGCATTTAAAAGGTTAGTATTAGAATATCATTGTTTAATATCATTAATCCAGTTATGATTTCGACCCATATCATGAGATCCAGTCTCATCTCTGCTAATAACATCCAATCAAACCAGAATTCATCTTGTTTATTGTCTTCAAGTTTTTCTTGATTCTCATCATTAATAGTTTTATCCTTGTTATATATAGGTGGCCTGAGTAAATCGACTGGATCTGCGTTAATCTCATTATAATGATGGTTATATAACGTTGACCATGTAATAGTGCCGTTTCCAGTTAGTTGCTTAATATCTCTATGTCGAATGTGGAGAAGAACTTTTATGCAGCAAAATTCCTCCTATTGCCTACCATTGTGTAAAGGTAATGGGTGTAGAAAGATGCATACAATATTTTTATACTTACATTTATTCCAATGATTATTAGTAAGTTTATGGATTAAGTTAAGTCGAAATAATAAAAAATTCTCAAATTCAGTGGATCGATTCCAGTATATTGTTAAGAAGGATTGTGCAGTTCATCTAAGGTCACTAATAAACTCTTCACTTCTCCACTACCAGTTCTACAAAGCCATTGTGATACTTCTTTGTTAAGGTTTAACAAAATAAATGAGCGACTTGAGTAATAAAGGAGAATACCGAGAAGAAGGTGACAGGTTTCCTGAGCAAAGATGTTACGCTTTGCAATACTATGTAATAATAACTTTTGAACCAAGGAAAGTTTATACATGTAGTGTAAATTATTTTGCTGTTGACTTAATTCCCAAAATCTTCAAAAATAATTGCGTCATGACTTAATTATTTATATGTTTTAATAGTGACTTAATTAATTGCATCAAATAATTGCGTCAATTGCGTCAAGGATCTATGAATTTCAGCAACATATATACAAGGAAAGTAATGATTGTTGGAATTGCTGTTATAAAGGATCTGATTTAATATTTCTGAGAAAGCTACCAATTGTGATTTGGCTTTGTTTGCATATTTAGAAATGTATTGCAAGACTGCATGGGTACTTAGAATTGGCTTTAAATCAATATTTGCTTGCCAACCCTGTAGCTGAAGTCAACTGTGCAGATTAATATATGGATCATTTCTTGCTGTCACAAGCTCTGGCTGTCCATGGCTATCGTCACACACAATTGTATGCTCAATGTTCTCCTTAGAATATCTGAATTTGCAAGATTGTTGACCTGCTTGGTTAAAACGAAGACAATATAAAGGACTGCATCTTGTGTGTTGTTATAATTTATTAATTAATTTAATATAATCTTGTAAGTCATTATATAGCTCTTCATAATGCTTTTGACATGGATGGTGATCAGGAATAGAGGCATTGAGTCCTGGATTTATCGTGGTAACCAGGCTATCTAGATATTTTACTATTTCATTTATCACATTCTCATCTTCCTTCATTTGTGTCCATTCGATTGCAGTTACACTTTGTCTTTTTGCAATTCCATGCACATGGATGCTATTGTGATGTTTTCATTCATATTTATACCACTATTCTACTAAATCCCATTTCTATTTTAGCATGTTATTAAAGAAACTTTCAAACCTCTTGTTGAAAAACCAGACTGTAATGTGAGGATTATTAATGATGTTTTGATGATATTTAGCTGGTTTAGTTTCATCTACAAGGTTTTCGCTAAATGGTATTAGTTTGTGAAGCTCAGGCCAGTGCAAATCAACCACACTAAATGTAAAGAATACCAATCCATATGAACCTATCTGCCTAATTATATCTGATAGTTCACAACAACATGCCATTCAAAACTGTCAGAATCCATGTAAGCCCTCACCAAACCGCATAATATGGTTAGTAATATTCTTATTACTTTGAGCAATCATTTCTTAGATATCTGTAACTGTGAGCTGGGAATTGCTAAAATTTTGCCTAACATATACTTTTCCTTCTTGTAATACTTTTCATCGCATCTGTGAATTAAGTGTAAAGTACCGTCAGCAGGTATGATATGCAAATCTCCTATCTTTATATTGGAGTAGATGTTTAAAGTATTTGGCTAGTTTAATGTCTCTAACACATTTTGCATGAAGATCAGCGCATCCCGTTGGATAGAGAGTTGGAAATGCACAAGCAATATAGCCTGAAGTTTGGAACTTATTAATAGGATTATTATTAATATGCAGCCATGCCATAGAACGATCTTCATTTTGCATACGGTTAAGTGTATACATGTTGCTGAAATTCGTAGATCCTTGACGCAATTGACGCAATTATTTGACGCAATTAATTGAGTCACTATTAAAACATATAAATAATTA
Organism: Acaulospora morrowiae; assembly: GCA_910591835.1. Lineage (NCBI taxonomy): Eukaryota > Fungi > Glomeromycota > Glomeromycetes > Diversisporales > Acaulosporaceae > Acaulospora > Acaulospora morrowiae. Next base: position 4,018 of record CAJVPV010002306.1, read on the forward strand.
AGTCATGACGCAATTATTTTTGAGGATTTTGGGAATTGAGTCAACAGCAAAATAATTTATGCCACATGTATAGTTAAGTGTATCACTAATAGCAACATCTTCGCAATGAGTCGATAAAAAAAAAAGGACAAAGGTATGTGTAATTACATTATCATATTTTTCGTCATCTAAATTTTCAATAACTATTTGATTATTTTGAAGATGATTATCAATGTATTTATTGGTAGGCAAGGATTAAAGAACTGTATTATCAATAATTATATTAGCATAGTAGTAATTAGTTGCCTTTAATCAGTATAATGTGCGAGTAACATTGCCATGACAAATCTTAAAATACCTAAATAATTCTGATTTTGATAATTGGCAACGTACGATAAGGATGTCTAATGATGACAGACATCGATGGAGACAAGTAGCGAACACTTTTACATCCTGGGAAAAGTTGATAACATTTTCACTATATTTATATTGTCTCCCATAAAGTCTATATATTGATATTACAGGAAAGACCTGTACAATTAACATCTCTTCAATTTCTAAGAGATTCTGAAGTTCTTTAGGTACTTCACCTGAATCCATATTTTTTTTTTTTTTGCTAAAGTAAGACTTTACTCTAGTTTATTAATATAGGTATAAAATTTTATATGCAAATTACATACATAAATATTAAACTATATTATTTTATATTAACTAGAATCCACTCACAGGTAATATACCATCTGGGCGTAGCCTGCCACCTTGTTTGCTATCAAGCCTACTTTAGCTATATTTGTTCAATTCTCTTTTTACTTTTTTGTTCACTACTTAATCATTCTGTTATGTATCCTAACTTATTTTCCTTTTCTTTTGTATCTTTTCCTCTATATGCTACTTCTCATATTTTACTTATTTTCCTAATTTTTTTTATTCTTTCTTTGCCTTTCCTATTTTCTCTCTTCTTTATACCTTTTATCTTTTTCCATTCCCCTACCATTAGATTTCTTTTTTTCCAATTTTTTTTTGCTGCTTGCTCTATCATTCTGTTTATCTCTTTTATTGCTTTTTTCACGTTCTGATTATTTATTTCTTTCAGGATTCTCATCCAGCTCTTTGGTACCATTTCTTGTACTATCCAGGTCCAGCTGATCTTCATGTTCTCTTTCTTCATCTCTTGTCAAATTTCTTCTCGTTTCTTGTTTTTCTCTTTGATCGTTAGATTCTCCTTAATGTGATATTCCATTATTCCTATGATTTCTTGTTTTAGGCTTGCTATTTGTTGTTTTGCTAATCTGCACTCCCATACATGTATTTGATTTTCTTTTCTTTCCCATATCTTATGCATTTTCCATATCATTCATGTCCTTTGTGGTTTCTTGCATTTATCTTTTCTAGTGTAGGTAGTTTACTATTGAACTTTTTCTCTATCCATCTGATATTGCTTCCTTCTTCTTCACTGCTCTGTATTGTTTCCTTATATCTTTTCCATGTTGCTTCCCAATCGATTTGTTGTCTGGTTAATAGGCCTCATATTTGCTTATTTCTTTTCAGTTTCAGCCATTCTGTAATGTTTTTGATTTTATTACTTATTTTCCATATCTTTTTCCAGTCTTTGTTTTGTGTTCCTTCTCTCCATATAATTCCTTTATCTTTTCTAGTCTCTATTTTTTCTTCTATAATCCTTGACTCTTTTTGCTGCTTCTTAGTTTTCTTATCTAGTTCTTTGAAGAAGTGGTTTTGCTTTTCTTCAATTATCCATTTTGCTGTCCATTTGATCTTTTCTTTTCTTCTTATTGCTACTCCTAGCTTGGCCAGTACCACTTCTTCCCTACTCTGTCTTTGTAACTCTTTTCTTATCTTTCCTCCTTCATTTATGTATTGTTCTATTATTTTTAAGTCTGTTATTATTTCGACCTCCCTCTCTATATTCAATTGTCCTATGCCTGCTATTATTGTTTCCAGCTCTGCCTGTAACGTGCTTTGTATTATATTCTTCCAAGTACCTTTTTTCACTTTTTTCCTGCTTTCAAAATATTTCCATACTCCTGTACACTTTTTTCCCTCCTTGTTTCATGCTGCATCTGTATATATTTTCTTATCCTTTCCCTCTTCTATTCTCTTCTATTTTTTCGTATTTTTTCCAGTTTCTCTCATTAGTAATTCTTTCCTGGGTTCTTGTGTTCTTATTTTGATATGCTGGGTTACTTTTTTTTCTTCTATTTTGATCTTCTTGACTGCTGGGTACCACGTTTCTGCTATTTTCTTGTCAAATAGATACACTTTCTTTTTGTTGTATTCATCTAGTACACACCCTTTGCATTCTTTTAGATCCTGATATACTCCTTGCTCTTCATAGTACATAATTCTTGCCCTTATTTCATTGATTTTCTTTTTGTTTCTTTTCACTATTACTCTTTTGCTGTTTCCAAATGCAATCCATCTAATTTTTTTCATATTTGTTTCTTCGTTCTTTCTAGGTATTGCAATGTGTTTCCAGTGATTTACCTGCTTCACTTTTCTTTCAGTTTCTTTCAGATCTCTTTCCAGTTTTCTTCCATTTCATTATACCATCTGGGCTTTCTTCTTTTCTTGCTGTATCCTGGGTTGATTCTCTCCCATCTCATCAGTTTTAAATTGCCATCTTTTATCAATTGTTCCATATACAATATATTCCATTTTTTAAAATTCTCCTTTTGCTCTTTATAAGTGTGTTTTTCTAGTATTTCTTCTATTGTGATCTTTCCTCCTTTTCTTTTCATTATATTGTCCCATCTTCTAGTTTCTATAGTGAATTCTTGTGTCTGACACTTGTATATCATATCTGCCAAAATGCTTCTTTTCCTTTTTCTTTTTAGTTTTTCCCTATTTTCTGTGACTTTTTTAATTGACCATGTTTTTTCTTGAAGCTGCGCTAGTCTTATTTCTTCTACATTTTCAAGTATGCCTCTACCTTTCATTATCATTTCTAATCTGCTTAGCCTCATCAATACTATTCTTTTCTTCATACTCTTGATATTGCTTAATGTCTGACACCTTAGCGCACTGCTTGGAAAGCTGCTTGCTAGACTGTTCTTTTGTTTATATACCCCATCTACTGATCTTTGCCATTTCACTATAGTGCTTTCTTTTATATAAGTATCTGTTGCTAGATATTTAATTGCTGGCAGGATCACTCCATTTATTAAATATTTAACCACTTCTGCTGATATCTTTTTTCTTTTTATTGTGTTTAGGTTGTGTGTAATTATTTGATTCATCTTTTTTTCTTGTGTAGCCTTGCCTGGTTTACTTTGTATCCATGATTCCAGAAATCTTTCTGCTTTTTCTTTTTTGCTTGCTACAATTTGTTTACCCATTAGGTTTATCTTCAGTTCCTTCTTTTTTGTATTGAGTACTATTAATTTGGATTTTTCTGCATTAACTTCGATGTTGTTTATGTAATAAAACTTTTTTGCTATTTGCAAAATTTTTTCCAATTCCTTTTTATCTTTTGCTACCCAAGTTGTGTCGTCCATATAAACTAGGCTTTCTAAGTTTATCTGTTTTTCTTTAATCTCGCTTGTACCATAGTATCTTATCTATTTAGTACTCATGTTGTATTTATATTTTGCTTTGTTTATTTTACTGATTAATGGATCATAAAATATTTTCCACAGCAATGGTAACATTGGGTCTCCTTGATCTAGGCCATCTTTAACTTTATACTCTTGCGTTATTCCATACTTTGTAATCACGTTTGCTGATATGTTCTTTCTCATTTTCAATACTATCTCTATCAATTTTTTTGAAAATTCTATTCTTTTTAAGATTGTTTCCAGGGCTCTTTTCCCTACTGAGTCGAAGGCTTTCTTGATGTCTTGTAGTAGGATTCACATTTCTTTCTTGTTCACTTGCACATCCTCTATAATGCTCTGTAGGATTATTCTTGGTTTGGTTGTCATTTTCTCTGTTGTACCTGCCCAGTTATTCTCTTGCAGAGTTTTATTCTTTATTAAAACTGCATCCATTCTTTTCATAATTATTTTGGAGAAAATTCTTCTTCCTGTTTCTATTAGTGCTATTGGTCATAGTTTGTCTATTTGGCCTTGCCAGTCCTCTATTTTTGGAATTGGATATATGCGCGAGTGCTTCCACTTCTTTGGTGTCTTTTTCTCTATCAAAATATTGTTTAGCAGTTCTCTAAAACTCTCTTGCTCTTTTTCTCCACAGTTTTTTAGCATCTCATATGATATCTCTGATGTCCTAGGTGCCTTTCCATTCGCTGTTCCCTTAATAACCTCCTCGAGTTCTTTCTTAGATATTGGTTCTACCAATTTCCCTTTCCCTGCTTCTTCTATTTTGACTATTGGATTTTTATATTCCTCCAGCCAATTTTTCCAGTACTCCTTCAGTTTTCATTTCCTGGTTTTTTTTGCTGATCGAAGTGCTCTCGTATTAGTTCTTTGACTTTTTCCTCTTCCAGTTCCATCTGTCCTGTGACTTGGTCCTACACCCTATTAATTTGCTTCCTTGTTGAGTTACGTGCCAGGATACTCGATATTAGATTTTTCTGTTTCTTGTTTTCTTGCCATCTTTTTGTTCTTTTCTTTATAGCTTCCAAAATCCACTGTTTTCTTATTGATCTGGCTTCTGATTCATACAACTTTCTTATGTCTCTTTTCTTTTGTTCTATTTCTATTCTCCACTCCTTGGCTTTCTCTATTTCATTTAGGTATCATAGTTTTATTCTTGTTTCTGGCAGTGCTTTAATGTATCTATTGATCTTGTTTCTTTTCTCTGTTGCTTTTTTCTTGTCTCCCGCTTTCTCATTTTCTTATATTTCTTTTGCTATTTCTATTGCCTTGCTTAATCTTCTAAATGCTGTGAACTGTACTGTTTTTATTCTTTGCTAAACTCTTGCACTTCTGTTTTAAGGATTTTCCTTGAAATAACTATCTTTGCTGCCTGCTTCCACTGTTCCTTTAGTATGTGCCATTTATTGCTTGCTTCTAATATTGTTTCTTCAATTTCTATGATCTCTTGTTGATCTTTCTTTTTCCTTATACTCTCTATTTTTTCCTTCTATTCTTTCCATTTTATGCCATTCATTTTCTTGTAGTCGTACACTTGTCTTTCTCTTGTTGTTTTTATTCTTATTATCTCTTTTGTTATTGTATATAGATTTTTTTCTGTTTCTACTGTATTATGGTCTGTGTTAAGTGTCTATCTGGTGTCCTTTATATTCATGCCTTTGCATAGCTTTCTTATGTCTTCTGAAATTCATATCATGTCTATTCTGTTTTTTATATCAGTACCCCAGGTATATTCTCTTGTAGCTTTGTTATGTTGTCTATATGTATTGTATAACTTGAATTCCTTTAGCATTTTAATCCATTTCTTTTTCTCTTTTGGCTTCTTTTCTCCTGTTCTATCTATTTTATCTTTGGTTGTTGTATTCATATCTCCCATGACTATTGTACCTACAAATTATCTCTTTCTCCATTTTTTTAGGATTTTTTTCATTTCTGTTAGCATCTTTTTCCTTTCTTGATCTACTTGCGATAGCACATATACTTGTATTACCCCTATATGTTTTCTTTCTTTGAATATTAACTCTATGGCCAAAATTCTTCCTTGCTATTTTGTTTTTTTTCCAATATGTTTCACCCAGTCCCTTTTTACAATTAGGTCCACTTCACCTGAATATTTTTCTGTGTATACCCAAAATGTCATATATTTGCTGTCTTCTATTGTCTTTTTGCTTGTTGTTTTCTTGAATTTAGTGTTTGATATTCTTATTATGGATATGTCATCCTTATTATAGTAATGTTGCAATTGCTGTTTTTTAAACTCCTCATTTAGTCTATTTATATTTATTGTCGCAATTTTGAAACTTTCCATGTTCATTCTTTTTTTCTTGTATATATGAATAATTATTTTCGAAGGTGAATCAGAAATTTTCTGGCGTGATCCTAAAATTTATACTACATATGTATTATTTAAAAGTTGGATCCGAAAAAAATCATATCTAGCATTTTTATTTCCTTCAAAAATAATTATCCATATTAGTATTGTTTTTGCTATTTTTGTTATTTTCTTGTTGTACCGTCATATTTTTGTCATTGTTGTAGTATAGTTTCTTCCCTATTGCCCTTGTGGCTGCTGTTTTCTTTTACAGCTGCTACTTGGCCATTCTCCAACAGTTCTGATAGTATTCTTCCCATGTGTTCCATCAGTTTTTCTATTTTTCTCTGTCTTTTTGCCACTTCTTCATTAATCGCTTTGTATGTTGTCAAAGAAATTTCTTCCTTCTCAATATTCATTTCTTCTGCATTTTGGTATTGTGATCGTTGTTCCCCAATTCTTTTTTTATGTATTCTACTTCTTTTTGCTCCTCCTCTGGCGCCATTCACCAGTCCCATAAAGTATTGATTTTTTTTTATATACTTTTGACTTTGTCTTCTAGGTTGCTTAATCTCTTTCTAATTTCTTCTTGTTTCCTGCCTTTTTTATTAATCATTAATCTGGATCTGCTTCTCTTCTTCATTATTTCTACAAAGGATATAGGTGCTTTTCTTTCTGACCTCTTTCTGAATCTCGACTGGATTGATGCAAATTTTGCCTACACGATAAATTTGTCTCTTTGGATCCTTACCTCTTTACATTGGAAGGCGATATGTCCACTCTGTTCGCATTTGTAACAGAGTCTTTTGTGCTGGTCCACAAAGCTAATTGTTGTTCTGTCCAATTTGAAGATTTGTTTTTTTGCCTTTTTTAACTGGTCCTCTGTTTCAAATGCTATGTATGTAAATCTTTCCTTGAAGTATCTGTTTGTTCTTGGGATATATAGGGTTTTTCCCCTATTTTTTTTGCTATTTCCTTTAGGTCATATACTGTAGTGCCTGCAGGCAATCCTGCTAATTTAAGCACATATTTGATCTTCTTGTAAGTTCCTCCTTTTCTTCCCATTTTGGGAATATTCTCAAATACTCTTTCTCAAATGGGATCGACCACATTTCGGCAAATAGTTGTGCATTCTTTTCTTCTTTGAAGGTCATGGTTATGGTTTGTCACATTTGTACAGATTTGATTACTACCGTTTGGATATCTCCAAACTTTCTTAGTATTGCTTTAACTGCTCCCTTACTTGCTAAAAGGGGAATGTCTCTGACTATCACTGTCAATCTCTTTTCCAATTGGTGTTCCCTTTGTTCTGCCGGTGTTAGGTGTTCTCTATTTTCATCTGTGCCAAAGTTGATTTTACATGCCTCCTGCATGTCAATGAAATTTCCAAAATTGGCAATGATTTTCTTTTTTTCCCACCACTTCTCTTTCCACTCTCACCCCCAAGAAAGAGTCAAAGGCAATACATGCTTTCTCTATCATCTCTAAAGCTTCTGCTGATTCTATGCCTGCCGCAAGCTGCATTAAATATGTGTGTTTTGGTTTTCTTTTCACTTCTCTTGGCTGTCCCTTGATTTTTTTCCCTTTTACTTTTTCTTTATATGCTCCCTTCTCCCCTGCTCTGATATTGAAGCCATTTACATTCTTGTTGTTCTCTTCTGTTTCTGTGGCTTCCTTTTCAATTTCCATTCCCTGTTCTTCTGTTGTGTTTTGTTCTTCCTCTTTTGCCTCGTTTTTCTCTTCTTTTATTTCTTTGTTTTTTCTTTTCCTGTGTCCATACTTGTTACTCGTACTGGTATCTTTTTCCTTTTTTTCTTATGTAAGCTTTTTGGTTTTCCTGGTCCTTTCTTGGCAATAATAGTAGCCACTTCTCTTGCTTTTCTCACTGTGTTTATTGTTTTTCTCTCTGTACCTTTTCCTCTTTCTGCACTTGTTGTTGCCATTTGCCTGACTCCCATATTTCTTTTTCACTTTCTCATTGCTTTTTCCAATTTCCTAAAAAGGCAATTTTTACTGTGTAAGAAAGAGTTTTTACCTGGATTCATATTGTTTTCTGCTGAAAACTTTTTTGATATAGTCTTCTCAGTATAGCAACGACGATATTCACTTTTAACAAGTACTATAGATGAAAAGCATTTATTGCATACAAGGCAAAGAGTATGTTTAAGTTTATTTATTTTAGTGTGAAATTGGCGTAGAATACACCGATTGGATTTACTAATGTTGGCAGCAATAATAGGTAAATTAATATGCGTGGTTACAATATTTTCATTATTTTGAGGTTTACTAAATTGCTGTTGCGAATCAGCATTTTGGTTTTGATGTTTATCAATAGTTCTTAATTGATGTCTTCTTTTACAACAATCATTTAGACATTTTTCGTATTGTTCATCAGTTTCTAATGCTACTTTTTGGCATTTTTTGTTACGGTCATGATAAGGCGTACCTCATGCTCTTCAATGGTTTTCACTGCTCTTCTTTCGCGTTTCTTCTCGCATTCAAGGATAAGACATAATTCATGTTGATAAGGTACTTTGTTCTCTCTGCTTCTTTGTTTTTGAAGAGTAGCGTAATTAACAATTTATTTATTCATTAAGTTAAAGAAATCGGATTGTGCAATTTTTCACTGTTTTTAAAGTATTTAAAGTTTATTGAAAGTATAAAAGATAGCATAAAGGTGGATGCAAAGGGATGCTTTAAAACTTTAAAAAAAAGTAAGTCATTATTTTATCATTTTTCATTATATAATTACTTAAGCCAATCAATCTTTATTCATGTATTCATTTTGTCAAACCCTAAATATAGAAAAAGATTTTACTACATATATGATATAGTTTTGTGACAAAAAAAAAAATGATCTTTAGACGTTTTCTTAAATTTATTATTTTAGTAATATTATTTAAACTAAGAGCAGGTCATTTTCCTATAAAACAATTATAAAATAGTATTATTAACGACCTATTCGAGTTACCAAATTCTTTGTATACAGTAAGTATTTTTTTTTTTTTATATATTTGATTCTTTGCTATAGACACTATTATTTATATTATTTATATTTTTCCACTTAGCAAAAAGTGTATAATGTCTTGCATCGTACCAAATATGGCATTGAGGATAAAAGAGGGACTATTAATTTTTTAGACTTTATACCAAATTTCATTAAACATGTAAATATTTAAAATTATTATGTTTCTACATTTATATATAATAACTTGTATAATGATTTATTTATTTATATAATAATAGATTCTTAATATATATTTTTTTTTTTTGAAGAAGCAAATGGCTATCGCGCTATCATTTATTATTATAATTTTAGACTTGCGAATTACAAGATTTACAATGTGAAAAGCATAACATACATTTCTCTTTGCTAGGAAGAGTTAAATGCAGGACCTGTAAAGGCTACCCCTATACTCCTTGGCACCATTCAAGGAATACAGTAAAAAAGAATATTTAAAACCTATATTATGGCCTTAAATGGTGTCTAGCT
>CAJVPV010002307.1:0-13367 GCA_910591835.1 Acaulospora morrowiae
ACGACGCTCCGAATTAGCTGCGCCGTTCGAAACTATATAGGCGTTTTGAGAATTCTTGAGAGAAATATTACTTTGCTGATATAAAAATATATGTAAAATTAAGAAATAATAATAAATTATGATAGTATCTAATGGAATATAACTAAAATTGATAAAATTTAAAAAAAATTTTCATCAACACCGGTCACCCACCACTTATTAATTCTTTTTCCCAAGCCATCCTAAAAAAAATTACTAAAAAAAACCATCGTTTATGTGCTTCTCAACTTACCAATATTTTCACGAATTGGACAAAGATTAACGTTTTCACGAATACAATTCGTCGTGCTCTCTATAAATTGAATTTGAGGTGTTATGTCACTCGCCTGAAGTCATTTATTTCCGAAGTCAATTCAGAAAACTGGCTTAATTGATGTCTGGCATGTGAAAACTGGACCACTCAGCATTTTCGACGTGTGCTCTGGTCTGACGAGTTCATAGTATTCCTTTTTCAGCAGGGATCCTGTTGTCGGGTATGGCACAAGCCATAAGAAGAATGAAAAATTGAATGTTTAACCAGTACCGTTAAGTATAGTCCAAGTTGAATGTACTGGAGTTGTTTTTTTTGATATAGTATTGGTCCCTTATTCCCCTTTATAGCTCTGTAAAGGTGTTTTCGTATATTAATACACTTCAAGAACATCTTATTTTGATTTTTGATCGTTTTTCTTTTATTGATAATCGTGGTCACCTGTACTTCATGCAAGATAATACAAGATCACATATGGCAAAGATCACTAATAATTTTTTTGCTGATTATGAGATTTGAGTTTTGGACTGACCCACGCAAAGTCCTAATTTGAACTCAATAGAGAACTTGTGGCATGAGGTAAAAAACTCAGTACGGCGATATGGAACAAAACCAAACAATCTTGTGAAACTTGATTGTCTAGTTTTGTAAGCCTGGAAAAATATACCACGTCAATTTTGTCAATGGATAATAGACAACATACCACGACATGTAAAAGCATGCATCGTGGCTAAAGGAGGTCCTACTAAATACTGAATTGTATAAAAAAAAAAGTTAAATAAGTTACTTTAATTTGATTTCTCAAGTAATCTTTATTTTCAGTTTGAGTAATTTTTTAAACTTTTTTAAAATTTTTAATATTTCAGTAATTATTGCATAAAAAAATTTTTTTTTTTTAATAAAATATTTAATATTAAAAAAAAAATAAAATAAAAAAAATTAGACCTGTGGATCTATAGCATAATGGTTAGTGCTCCACAGATCAGATCACAAGATACTGGTTCAATTTCATGTGAAGGCAATTGAACAGAATCAACATGATATCTGGCACCATAACCATCTATGTGTTGTTTCTTATAAGAAGCCAGTTCACACGCCAATCCGGTAGACATCAAGATTGTGATCTCCAGAAAAGGTGATGCAGTGTGACGATCATCCAGTTGGTATTACGATAATCGTCTGAAGAAAGAAGACGAAAAAAGTGACGAGATATTCGCTTTCGAGTAAGATGGCTTGGTGATCATTTCCCCATGATACCTGGTGTCTTTTCCTGTCAAGATAGCTGCCTCTACAGAGTTCTATTCACCGCAATAGGTACTACCTCCAGTTCCTCCCTTTCACTTTCCCTTATAACATTCCCAGTTAAGAAATAAAACACAGCATGCTAGTACAGAAGTAGGGAATCTTGTTGGGATCGTTGATGTGGATACTAACGTGTGGTGTAAGTGTGTACGATCATATCCCTATATGTAGGAGTTGCACCCTGCTTAGCATTTATGCCCCTAGATTTGGTAGCTTAAGCCAACCGAGCTCCCTTGGAATGTCTACTGGGAGATTTAGAAGTCGCGCCCCACTTGATCAGCAACTGAGCCCTCAGATTTGGTAGTGTATGTCAACCAAGGACAGATTTCAGAGCATTTACTAGAAAGTACATATATATATATGGATCCCATCTGCAGCTGCATGAGCCGAAGACAAGATTCAAGCAAGATGATCTACAGAAAACTAGCATATGTTGGTTAAGAAATGTTCTCAAAAGCCTAAGTATAGACTCATCCTCAAGGTGTAAGTTGGTATTTGGGTAGAATTGGATGGGTAGTGTCAGTTAAACTAGACTGTTCATGTGTTGACCATGTAATCTATAAAAATGATTAATAAAAGTCTCGCGTGTATCACACTTAGTCCAAAAAAAAAAATAAATAAAATAAAATAAAATAAATTTTTTTTAATTATATATATACAGCTGAATATAAATTTTTAAAGTTTGTCCAATGACTTTTGAGTACCCTTTGTATATGTCATCGACGAGATATCAAACAAATTCTCAGAACAAATAAAATCTAATAAATTTGTACCTGATTGGCCATTCAGATTACTGATATATGAAGGATCCAATAGTGGAAAAACTAATATAGTAATTAATCTTATATTGGATAATAAATTATAAAGAATATTAAAGGTAAGAAAGGAAATCGTTATATCAAAAACGATGACCTCGTATTAATAGACAAACATTTTGAGCCGAAATGACAACTTGTACAAAATAGTTTTTGGATCTTTTCGAATGTCTCTAAATTATATCAAGAAGATGTCACATTCAAAAGGATATCTTCAGATAAAATTCCAGATATAACTAAATTTTCTCCAGAGCGAAGTACAGTTGCCACTTTTGAGGATCTATGTGTTGAATCGAAAAAGTGCAAGAATGAATTATTCCTTATTTCATTAGTAATTGGCATCAAAATATCTCACCTATTGTTACTTGTATTGGCAAGTCTGTCGCTAATGAAAAGCTAAGATTCACGTAATAAAGGTAAGTGTTTTTATTATAGGTGAGGTGGATTTGATTATGATTGAAAAATGATTTTTATTAATTTCTTTCTCAATGGTCTCTCTTTTCAATACAATCATGGTTCTTTTTATATATTAAGTTCAGTAATTACATAAATATTTACAATGAGAAAATAAATTAAACAAAAAAAGAAAAGTAAAATAAAAATAAAGTAATGAAATCGTGGCGAAGCTATATATAACACATCATTGTTTTATCATCATCTTACATAATTACTTAATTTTACCAAGCAGAGTCATAGCACATGACTTCGCCTGGTCTTCCTCTGCTTATGCGATATTTTCTATCAAAGCCTCCCATTTTTCATGTGTACTAACTATTGTTCGTCGTGGCTTGTTTTAATTATGGCATGTGACATGTCTTGGCATCTAGTGTTGGTGACATTCACGTCGCCACTTCCCATATTACACTATAGATATAAGCCAGAAATATACCCAAACTCCTAAAATTATTCGTGAAAATATCTCATATTTATGCCTATTCCGAGGAAGTGGATCTAGAGACGACATTCATAGAATCGTACGACAATATACAGATAATCCAAAAAAAGCATCCAAGATAATTGATAAACATTTGCGGAATCGAGAATTTGTGATTTTTGATTTTACTAATGCAGTAGACGATCCTTTAGCAATTAGATTGGGTTGGGACACTTCCCTGAAATTAGATGAATAAAGCGTGATATCGGATATAAAAATCACTTCAAGTTTTCTAATACTTTGAAATCAGATACAATAAGGTATAACGATCAGATAATTATTTTTTTCCATTATTTATCAATATAATAATAAAGTATATCTTATCTGCCACTCTATTTTAAGAGCTGATTGAATCCTGCCGATTTGTAGTTAGAGTAGACGTAAAAATAATGAGCTAGATACATTATCTACACTAGAGATTTTTGTGCCCTGTAAAACGGTTGATATGAAAAAAATCGAAGTAAAAAATATTACCAGCTTTCCTTTAGGAAAAATAACGAAATAAAGTCTAAAGTACAAGCCTCAAGGTATACTTTAGATGGTTTTATCTTAAATAGTTATATATGAATAAGTTATATAATAAATAGGTATATTCAGATAGATAGATATGTGTATTGTGAAGCTGTACATTGTTAACTTGTCGCATTTCTTCTCGAACCGCCCATAATAATTGGTAATGTAATGCTAATTCTGAACCACAGAGACCATCGGGTTTATATATATATTGCAACCATTTTTGAGATATGATATTTATAGCTCGAATTTTCTTACCAACTTCTCTGGCACGTTTAACTTTTCTAATAGTATTCTGCATCCACAATTCATAACGGTGTAACGCATACTCATTATCATAGATACAGTATATCTTGAAATAGATTTTGTTCGATTTTCAGTAAGTACTCATCATAATTTACTCCACAATATGCATTTCCGTACAATGAGAAGTCCAATGTCTTTCCATTCCTATGTGATTATAATTTCCAATATTTTTGGTTCGTTTTCCGGTATATACCAATTGATTACATGAGAAGCAGATAGCATTCCAATTTCGGGTGAATAGCTTATCCAAAATCCATTAACTTCACTCCAATATTTTATTTCTTTTCTAGCTTCAAGATATTTTTTACTTTCAGTGGGTAATAGATCATTCTTCCTGAAATATTGTAAACGAGGCCAAATTCGATCCATCCACTCGCTAGGAGTTTCATTAGTATGAACTTGAGGCATTTCTACATATTCATCCCATTCAGCATGGGTACAATTGGTTCCACGTCTTTCACTTAAGCTAACCATCTCTTATATAACCTATTGTAGTATTTATGGAAGTTATATGTGATTTATATTGAATTTAGGGATTTAGACCTATTAGATTTGGTACGATATACTGTATATGATTAAAACCAGATTCATTTTTAGTACAGATTGGGTTATTGGATAAGTTATGTATAATCGTCATATTTTGCAAGTGATGTGTATGATGAGAATAGGAGAGATGCATATTGAGTTGTAGCGAGAATTGTAGTTTGGATTTGTAGCGATATTTATGTATAAATCACTGGATATATGATCTATTTTTGACACATGAAATCTATTCGGGTGTGTGGATCTACATTTGGGATAATCGTTGCATAATCTATTTCGGGTGTGGAATCTATTCTTACACGGTATAACGATCTAGTAAACTAGATAATTCGAGTGTTTCTTGGTTAAACAGCTTTCTCTTCTTTTTTAAGTCCGCCCGACTCGCCATCCCAAAATCAATCAAGTACATGTCACCTTTATCATCAACTAAGATGTTTTCCTCCCGAATATCATTGTGAAGAATGCCATGATCATGAACTGCCTTTAGCGCATCGAGTGCAATTGATCTTTGCTGTTTCGTTATTTTATGATGATTCAACGTAGTACCAACGATAGTCATGCCCATAATGAAGCTTAACCCTCCTCCGTAGTAGCCATAACACACCAATTTTGGGATATATTTCCCTTGAATGTCCGCAAGATCTTTATAGATTTCAACTTCTTTTAACATTTTATTTAAAAAATTCGCCCTCTTATATAAATCTATACTCTTTAAAGCAATCATCTCGCCGCGGAATTTGCATAGGAGTGTCTTTCCACTTTGTCCAGTGCCCAATATACTCTTAAACTCGAAGTCCGTAAATTTAAAATTCTGAAGCATGTCCATTCTTTGCTTTGTTTCTGAGGTAGATGATTGTTCACTTGACCCATAAGAATAATTCGGTCGAAGACTATAGTGTGAATTATTTCTAGTACCCTGGTTTTCCGGTTTTTTATCTTGATTTTTATTCTGATCTTCATCCCGGATTATAAGAGGGTGGCGAGAAAAATATTCATCTTTTGCTTTTCGAGCTAGATATGCATATGCCTTGAGCACTGGTGGAGATGTCGACTGCAATGGAAGGGTTTCTGAAATATGAAGCTCTGATGGCGTCTCTTTTGGTCGGCGTATAAACCAGTGGTGGTCATAGGTGGAAAGTATACCATATTGAAGCTGATTTTCGGACATATAGTTATAAACTTGCTGAACCACCTTCTTTGCATTAGAATTTGTTCCGTAAAACTCTGGTAATGTTTTCCCATTGATGCCACCTAAAACATGTACTCTCTTGATTTCGATTGCCAAGATCAATATATGCTCATTGTTGTGATCGTAGTAGCAAGTGAAATCCGGTTCTCCATTCCCAATAGCTGGCAACATCGAAAAATCGTAATCTGGACCTATAAGGCTGTCTAATACCATATAAATATTGACATTCACTGCATGACGAACAACTTCTTCATTAACCACTTTAAAGTTCATTATAAATTGTGGTTTCTCAAATCTGGGCCGTGGTCGAAGCGATATTCATTTACTTCATTAAAAAATTCTTCCCAAAGCACTACACTTATCGGCGGATCACCAACTGCATTTGTAGAACTTGTTGACGAAGTATCCCTTGGGTAATATATAATAGGAGGCGGAATACACGACAACGCCTCTTCCAGACTAAGAACTAGAAACGAAGACGTGTTAAGAAAACGTTACGAGGGGAATAACGAAAATTCACGTACTATACCAACACTTACGTGGCGACCTTACGATGACATGGATATGCTCCTCGGCAGGTAAGTCAGGGAAGTATTTCGAAATCTTTTTTATTGCCCATAACTCATCATTGTCCTGGAGTGAGAGATTCCTCAACTGATCGTCGCGATCGCCAGGAATTTCCACCTTCCCCAACCTAAGTCTATCTGCGTCCACACCAGCGAAGTCATTTTGTTTTTCCGCCTTGATTGCTTTCTTAAGATCTCCAACACGTTCGTTTCCACCAATATGGATAGGAAAAGCGTTGGTGGATGTATCTCCTTTAACGAGGCATACGAGAGTGATAGACATAACTGGTATTTTTTGCGAAATGCTATTGGCTCAACTGCGGTATTGTGAGAGTAAGAGGTGCTTAGTATATGTGAGAAATCGTAGGTCACACAGATTACATAATTAGCCTTGCTAGCGGAGTTGGATCATCGATTTAAAACGCATGTATAACGTGACGTGAATTGCTCTTATATGTTCCTGCGAGAAAAGCACGAATGGGATCCAAAGATATTTATTAGCTTTTCTATATCCCGAATTAAGCTTTGTCGTGGCGCGCCACCACTGATGCATCAGATTATGCATCAGTTGATTGCATAACGCGTCGCAAGTTAGAAAGACGCGTTGGCACTACTATAAATAGTAGTAGATTGCCGGCAATAGAGGAGGAGGAACAGATAAAAATAATAACAAATAGAATGAGAGGAAGAGGAACAAATAAAAATAACAAATAGAACGAGAGGAAGAGGGACAGATAAAATAACAAATAGAACAAGAGGAAGAGGGACAAATAAAAATAACAAATAGAATAAGAGGAAGAGGGATGGATAAAATAACACATAGAACAAGAGGGAGAAAGAAGAATAAGAGAGAAACATTGATAATAATTAAAGGCAATATACAATAAACAGTTGTAGTATTCCTTAATAAACAGATTGATAAACCTACCTTCAAAGTAAAGCCCCACCCAATAGAATAATTGATAAGGCCACAACAGCTTGTGACACAATTATTGAGGACCACCGGCCCAACCAATGAGATAGTTCAAAAGCTAGAGGTAAATAACTCTCTAGCCCATCCATAGTGTTACACAAGCACTGTCCTGGGTTAGTGACAGACTTGCCATTTCGCCACAACAATATCAATAGTAAAAGATTAGGAGAAAAGAAAAGTCAACAAGTGAATAAAAGAAAAATTATTAACAAATACAAAAAAACTAAAATACAATTATTATAAAAAACTTCAACTTAATAACAAACTTCCAAATAGACTACAAGTTGGCAACTAATAAAAAATACAACTTACAACTTATTACTTCAATAATATTGTGAATACTACAAAATTTAAATTACATAAACTATTATAAGATACTTAATTTAATTACTCAGAATTTATTTGACAAAATACTAGATATAAGAATCCTAATAATTCTTTTAGATTTTGTGTTCAATTTTCAAGTTTATATAAAATTTAATAGGTAGAATATATTCCATTATTATTTTTAATAGTATTTCGAACCTTATATGATTCTATGTGATTTTGTTTGATTTCAATTTTTGGAACCATAGCTAAATATATAATATCAAGACTGGATTATATTTGAATTTCAAATTATAACAACTAATATCTTATAGAAGTAAAGATTAGCTTTGCAACAATAATAACAAATAGTAATTATGCAATTATTTAGGCTACTATTTCCTTTTTCAACATTTATATAGTCTTCAAAAACTCTTTTTAAAACAAACAAAAATCAGATATATTACAATTTATATAATAACAAAACAATGAGAAAATTTTAAAAAAAGTTACAACTTATTTTTCAATAATAATAGGAACAAACAGATTTGAAGAATAGTATTCAATAAACTCTAAAATATTATATAAGAAGCCATTAATAAAGCTAAATCAAAACACATCTTTAAAATTAGAACTAAAAAAAAAAACAAGAGCTTACAGACAACTCTTCTTAAAAAATAAAAATTATAAAAATTAAAAAACTTATAATAAGAATAAATAATATTTAAAACATAATATTAGATCAATAATCTGCAAGTATTAAAAAACTTATAATATTATTTAATTGTATTATATAAATAGAGAAATTCCTCAAAATAGTAATACAATTTATATATTCTATTTCAAAAAGCTTAAATTGACAATATAATCTTAGCCAAACTTGTTATATTATACTTTTGAAAATAATAAAAAAAGTCTTCACCAAAAATAATTAATAATAAACTTACAAAAACTCTTTTATTATATCAAATTTTTCTTCTTTCAATTAAACAGAACTTTCAAAAAATAATATATACAAATCTACTATATTATAATTATTAACTATATTATAAAAAAAGCAAGAAAAATAAACAAAAATTATGGATACTTAATCAAAATATCAACAAAGCCTATAACTTAATAAGATATAAGATATTTAGTCAGATCATAAATCAAATTATAATTTTAATTATAATTTATAAAATTATCATAAAATATATCATAGAATACATGGGTAAAATAATTATACAATATGGCTTAAGATATTTATTTATTATAAAATAAGATATAAATCAAGATAATATTATCCCTTAAACTGTATTGTAGACAAATTTACCTACAATTTTATTTTTTAATAAAATCATTTTATATCATTTGATGCATGTTACTCTTTAATTATATATTCTTTTATTATATATTTTAGCTCATTTAAATCTTCAGGACAAGGTTAATCTTTTTTCTTAATGGTCAAAGTATAAATAATATAATAATATTCTTCTCAAAAATACATTACAAAAATAAATATCAAAATTTGCCAAAAATTGACCTACAGATTAAGGGATATTATTTTTATTTAAAGATAGGTTTCTAAATTAAAGCAAGAATATAATTCAAATATCCCTTATTATTAAAAAAGTTTTTTTTTTAATATAATAATAAAAAAAAACTATCTGTAAAGGTTTTTTACAATTTAGATTATCCAATTCAAATGTCTTTTAAATTATATTTCTATTAAAGTAAAGAATAAACAATTATATTTTTTTTAAAAGAATATAATTAATTTGTAAAATTTTATATACTAAATAGTTTTGAAATTCATTTTTATTTTTATTAGCATACTGTATCTACTATAATCCACTTATTACAAGAATAAAAAATTCTAAATTGAAATATATTATGAAAATCAAAACTTTATATATTTTAAAATATAAATATTGTTATATGTGATTTTTGCTCAAGATTTATATTGCCCTTGTATTACTCTTACTAGTATTTATCCTTATAATATTGTTCATTCTAGAATAATCTTTGTACTATTAATCTATGTCTTTCCCACCTTTATCTCTATTACTTTTATCACCTTTATTACTTCTAAAATCTTCTATTACTTTATTATCTTTATTACCATGTATACCTTTGCTAGAGTATTTCTCTATACTTGCTATAAGTATACTAATTGCTCTAACAAAGATAATATCTATTTTATTATTATTACTACTATTATCTATTTTATTATTATTACTACTATTATCTATTATATATTTAAAAATACTGTATGTATATAAATATCTCCAATTTTTCCTGAAATTATAAGGTTGAACTTTTCTCTTTATTAATAAAATAACTTGACCTTTATAAAACAATCACCATTACTTCTTTTGCTTAACTTCATACACCTCAAAACTGTACTAATTTAGTACATCCTTACAAACTTTATATATTACATTGGTCCATCCATATAAAGTGTTTTCCTACTATTAATTCTTTGTCTATATCTTTCTTATAAAGTAGAAAGATATATGATAATATAATAAATATATAGATATCTGACAAAAATCTAATTTATTCTACAAAGTCAAATGATAATTTTTTAAATGATTTTAAAAAACTATAGATATTTTTATTAGAAAAACATCTTTTATTAATAGCTAAAAAGATATTGTCAATATTGTAATATGGGAAGTAGCAATATGAATATCACTAACACTAGTCACCAAGACATATTATATGTCATAATTAAAACAAGCTATGATGAAACAATAGCCGTGCACATGAAAATATGGAAAACTTTAATAAAAAATATAACATAAGTAGAGAAAGACCAGGCAAAGTTACATGAATTATCTCTGCTTAATAAAATTAATTAATTATATAAAATAATCACAAAAATAATGATATATTATATAATAGCTTTGTTATGATTTAATATTTTATTTTTATTTTTTACTTTACTTTTTTTGTTTATTTTATTTTCTTATTATCAATACTTATGTAATTACTGGATTTAATATATAAAAGAACCATAATTGTATTGAAGAAAAGAAAAACCATTGGAAAAAAAATTAATAAAATTTATTTTTTGGCTATAATCAAATCTGCCTTACCTATAATAAAAATACTTACCTTCATTATACAAATCCTAGCTTTTATTAGTGACAGAATTATCAATATCAGTAACAATATAAATTTCTCAATAATTAAGAATTTTGACCTCTAGCCAAAAAACACTAATGATTAAATTAAAACATATATTTAAAATTACATAATATCTGCCAATTCCAAAGCTCTAAAATAATATAAATCCAAACTTATAGAGTAATTATTAATTTAAATATAATATATATAGAAATTATTAATTAACATTTGTTATTAATTACTGTTTAAAAAAAAAACTCTTTCCTGTTGATCACATTTTTGTTGAAAAATTTCCTTAAAAGGAAGTTTTTTCAAAAGCAACGAGAAGTGAAGTTTTTATTTCCAAAAACTTAAACACAATGAATATTACTGTGGAGATAAGTCTCCCTTACAGTACCAAATTCAAATACTCTGGACCAACTGAACAGTTGAACCAAGTAAAAGAACTCTTCTCCAAATGGATAGAAAGGGCTTCTTCGGTCGATTTTAGTATCTCTAAACGACAAGTTCTTACCTCCCAACCAAACCTAGGCTTTTCAAAAAAGAAAAGAAAAAGACAACCTAGAAAGAGGAAGTCTCAGGAAGGAAAGAAACTGGGAACAGAAGTAGATAAACAACCTTTATCTAAACAACCCACACCCACCAAGACATGTCAGTGTACAGAATGTGGAGAAAATTTTACTAGTCCTTTTACAAGAACAATACATTACAATACTGTTCATAAAACAAAAAGTATGGAGATGGATAGGGTTAAAACTTTGAAAAAACCAACACAAGAAGTCATTATCAGTAGCGAAAAAATTGCAACTATTGTCAATAGCGATAATAACAACAATAGCAACAAGGGGCTCAAACACGTGTCATATATGGAAATGGATAATAATAATAACAACAATAACAAGGAATTCAATCACGTGTTTCATGTGAAAAGGGACGATCTCAATGAACAACAGTTTAAAAACCTGATTAAATCTGCAGGAGACAAACCGGAAAACTATCAAATCAGCCTCTATGGGAAAGCACCAATAGAAATTAACGATTATTCACCTGAAGATGGTCTTTATAATTTAACCATACGAGGATACAAAACTAAACGCAAGCCTTGGACAGGAAAAATTGATAAAATACTTAGGGAGGGGACAAATTTTACACTTTCAGATGATGAGTTTAAGGCAGCTAATCATTCTTTTTTTTAATAAAAGGCCAAAAAGCCAGAGAAAAAAAAGGGGAACGAAGAATTGAGAGAGATAAAAATGGTGGCAGACTTAATCCAGATGGTTAATACCTGTGGATGGACTCTAATTAATATAAAATTAAGTATAGTTAACCTTTTATATAAGATATATGTAAAAAACTCACTATATTAATAAAACTAGAGAAAAGTCTCACTTTAGCCGATAAAAAAAAAAAAAAAAAAAAAAAAAAAAATTAATTACTGTTTAATATAAAAAAATTATAGTATATTACTAATATATTTGTTTAATATTATATTTTATTTATTATCTTATATTATTTCTTTTTTTTTATTATTTCATTAATTATGCATAAGGCTCTTAATGATATCACTTTGATATTTGTTCAATATCAGTTCAATACCTAAATTTATTATAAATTCATATAAGTGGATTATAACCCATATATTAAATTTACTATAGATCGGTACTATTTTGATATTACTTTGATACTAGTTTGATACTTTTCAAAATCCTAATTATGCATATAATTTTCTGAAAAAATTACTATATATTATTATTTATATATTATTATTCTATTTATTTGTATTAAAAAAATATATATTTAAAAACTATATTTTCCCTTTAATTATCTTTAAAGTTATCTGCTCACTCTTATATTAATAAGGTTTTTCTTTAATAATAAGAAACTATTGATAATTACTATAATTTTTCCTTAAATTATTACAATGAAATCATATAAGATTTATATTTTTTTAATCTTATATATAAATAATACAACTTTATTTACAATTTAAAAAAAAAAATTCAAAAAATCAAAATCTGATTAAGAGTTTTATTAATATTACAGGTCTTAAAATCAATTTAGACAAATTTGTTTTTTTACAATAAACAATACAAAACCTTCTACTATTAATTTTAAAAAAATATAATTTAGGCATTAAACAATAATATAGCAACAAAAATATTGAATACATAAATAATAAGTACAGGTTTTAAAAAATATAAAAAGTAATTGATTTTTAATAAAATTTCTTTTATCACAAAACTTTTCCAGAAGAAAAAAATTATAGACAAATAATTCAAATATATAATTAATCAAGTTTTTATATCATTACTTAAATATCTTATTTAAGATATAATATTAATTCAAAAAAAATATAATCAAGTTAATAACAAAATAATATTAATCTTTAAATACAAAGCTAAACTTTCATTAATAGCTATTTATAGTAACATCTATCTATAGTGGGTGGACAAAAGTATTCGGACACATAATTTGTAACACAATAATACAATAACTAATGAAAAAGTTTAATTTAAT
>CAJVPV010002308.1:0-13361 GCA_910591835.1 Acaulospora morrowiae
AATAAATTAGGAAATATTCTAGAGCAACATTAGCACGAAAAGTACAGTACTAAACAATAACAAAGATAGTAATACAAAAATTATTCTAGAATGGATAACATTTCAAGAGTAAATGCTAGTAAAAATCGGGCAAGGGATAGTGATGATCTTGGGCGAAGATCAAGTGTAACAATATTTATTATATAGCTAGAAAGTATAATATTTTTATATACATATGTTTTTAATATATTAAAAGATTTTTTTTAATAAAAAAAACTTTTTCCCATACACAACATTTTTCTTAAAAATTTCCTTTTATAGTAATCTTTCAAAATTAGAGAAAATATTCCTTTTGCTTTTCAATATCCATAAGTCCTTTACACCTCTTTAATTTTCAATATCAAAAACCTCAAGGAACTAAAGAAACATACTGGTATATTGAGGTAGGACTTCTGATCAGAAGTAAGCAAGCTTGGAGAATTTGCTTTTTTCTTGAATTGCATAAAAAAAGGCTTGTGACAATTGCTTTTTTACAAGTTTTCTTTAAGGTTTTTTCTATTTATATTTCTTATCAAAACACCTCTTATTAATACACAAACACTTTTAAATATTCATATTCTTGACTTGGAGGACTTTATTTCATTCCAAAACACAAATTTTTATATCAACTTTGTTTATATTACTGGTCTGGAAAACTATTGGTATATACAAAAAACAATTTCTATCATTACTTAATACAATTTACTGCACCACAAAATCAAAAATTCTTGTTCAAAGTTTTTTTTTCCAAAAAACTGCAATCAGTTTGCCCTTGGCAACTAATTAACATCCTATTTTCAACCAATTACACATCACCAAATTTTCAAACATGTCTATTATATCTACCAAAAATCAACATAAACAATACCAAAAATGAAAATCTGTTTAATTACATGACCTTATTTTATTAATAAATACCAAAACAACAAACACATTTTAGCAATTATCAATCAAAAAACAACAATACAGTTCTAACTTTGTAAATAAAAAACTATCACACCTAAACCTATTATATTCAAACAATTATTTAACCAATCAATTACTACTACCATGCATTATCAACTACCAAGAATATATGCTATTATTACAACTATATATTTTGAACAATAGCCTGGCCATTCATAAACAGATTGGAACTACTAGAATAGCATGCCGAATAAGCATCCTTAATTATATAATCAGTTTTACTACTATATATTCAAATAACTATTTAACCAATCATCTATTACCATTACATATTGGCAGTTATCAAGAAAATATGTCATCATTACTATTATATATTTTGGACAGTAGTCTGACCAATCGAAGTAGTATATTTTTCAATATACTCAAACTGAATAGAACTATCAGAGTAGCATGCCAAATAGGCATCCTTAATCATATAACTAGTTTTATTACATTTTCACTTGTATAGCATTAAACATAGAATCTTTTTTTTCTTTTTTCTTAATTTTCTTTTACTTCTTATTTTATTTAATCCAATTAAAAATTTTGAGTAAATAAGTATAGCTGCTACTTAGCTATATTTAATATACTGTATATAATATTGTTTTAAAATTTCTTTTTGATATTAACTAGATATAGATATGTAAGCAGGATAGCATTTAGCTTGTTGTATGCTTTTCATCCAAGAGATGTTATTTCTTTTACTAGTGTATCTATCAATATCATAAAAATAAAGAAATGATGTTTACCAAAAAAAAAAGATTTTTTTTTTTTTAAGTAGGTAAACATTATTGCTTTATTATAATTGTAAAATTGAAAATTTTATATATGAAGAAAGTAACAATATCTTTCATGTGACCAGTTGATCAGTGAGTTTAATACTAGCTTGCCTACAATAAACTATTTAAGTTATAAAGGAAAAGAAATATTAAAAACAATATATTGTTAAAGATAGTACCAAGCAACTATAAATATCTACTTAGATTTGTATGTAAAAAGGCTATAAGAAATAAATATATATATATATATTAAGCAAAGAAATAGATACAAAAAAACTAATTATAAAGCTAAGAATGCTCTGAATAAGTATGCCACATTTGTAGTTTCATTTAACTGAAGTACAGTATGTATGTATTTATCACAAATGACCAGGCTACTGTCCAAAGTATACAATAGTATTGATAATATATTTCTTTGATAGTTGGTTTGTTGTGATAATTATGTTATTGTTTTATTTATATAATTGATAATTGATTTGTTTATTAATAGTATAATTGATTTATTTGTTAGTAATGTGATTTTGTTTTGATAGTTATTGTCAAAAAAAAGTTTGTTTATATTAATCAGTATATGGTATTTTGATAGTATAGTTTTGTTTAAATCATTAGTAATGTTTAATTGGTTGGTTTTGAGATATTGATCAATTAATAGAAATAAACTAATTGTGGTTTTTTTGTAAAAATTTTTTTGAAAAAAAGTTTTGTGATTTTTGTAGTATAGCAAGTTATGCTAAGTAATAGTAAAAAGTAAGCAATGAATATATTGCTGATTCTCCAAGTCAACAATATAAACATTTTTAATATATGGTTTGGTTTTTTGGTTTGCAAAGAAGATTTCCAAAAAAAGAATATAATTATTTAATAAAAAATATATATTTGTAAGAAATGAAAATAGAAAAAATCCCAAGAAAGATTTATAAAGAAGTAACTGTTATAGACCTTTCTTTATACAATCCAAAGAAAAAGAAAGAGCCCTGAACTTGCTTTTTTTTGGCTAGAGATTCTATCCTAATGTATCAGTATACTTTTTAATTTCCTTGAGATTTTTGTGGTGAGTATAAAAGATATGTAAAGGATTTTGGAAAGTTAAAAGGTGAGAAAAGTATTTGTTTTTTTTTATTTTGAAAGATAATTATCAAAAAAGAAAATTTTTAAGAAAAAAATTGTATATGGGAAAAAGTTTTTTTTTAATATATTAAAAGAATTATAAGAATCTAAACAGTAATATTTATATAAAGAAAAATATTAGCAATAAATATTTTGCTGTTTAATTATACAATAGGAATTTTTTTTGCTGATATAATTTCAAGTATATAACAAAAAATAGCAAAACATAATTTTTTATAATTAAATGATAACAAATATAAAACAGGATTTCAATTTTTTACAATAGCAAAAAAATTAAATTAAACTATTTTTTAGATCTTTATAAAGCATATACAACTTAAAAATATAACAAATTTGTTTATACCAATATTAAATTTTTTGATTATACAATTATATTAATTTGTATCAATTTGTTTAAAAGATATATAACTTTCCAATAATCTAGAATTTATATACCAAAAAGAAAATTTTAATAAGAACAATTTTTATATAACTAAATAGAAAATAATAATAATAATAATAAATATTTTTATTTACAAATAGGGAGTTATAGTATAAACCAGGGTATGGACTTACCTACTTGGTGAAAGTTGGTATTCTGGTAAAAAGGAGCAGATAGCTTGAGTTAATATTAGCAATATGTTAATAGACTATTTACACATAGACAATTGTAATCTTAAGTGATCTCACAATAAAGTACATGCATATATCGCAACTTGGCCCCTTAAAAAAATAATAATAATAATAATAATAAATATTTTTAAAAAACTCTTTCCTGTACATAACATTTTTCTTAAAAATTTCCTTTTATAGTAACTTTTTAAAAATTAAAGAAAAAAATATCCCTTTTGCTTTCCAATACCTACAAGTCCTTTATATCTTTCTAGTCTTCACTACAAAAGCCTCAAGGAAACCAAAAAAATATACTGGTGCATTGATATAGGACCTCTGGTCAAGAAGAAGCAAGTTTGGGGACCTTGCTCTCTTCTTGAATTGCATAAGAAAAGACTTGTGGCAGTTATTTCTTTATAGATTTTTCTTGGGGCTTTTTCTATTTTTACTTCTTATTAAAACACTTCTTATCAATATACAAATACTTTTAAATACTTCTTTTCTTTTGCCAGAGGATCTTCTTTTAACACAAAACTCAAAACTTTATATCAAAACTGTATATATTGTTGGCTCGGAGAACTAGCAATATATACAAAACATAACTTTCAATATCATTTAATACACTATACTGCATCACAAAAAATCTAAAAATCTTTTTCAAAAAACTTTTTATCAAAAAACCGTAATCAGCTTACTCCTGATAACTGATCAACACTTTAGTTCCAACCAATCATATCTCACAAAATATCAAAACACATCTATCACATTTACCAAAGATCAACATAAACAATTTCAAAAATGGAAATCCATATAACCACATGATCTTTTACTATTAATAAACACTAAAACAATAATCACGTCCTATCAAATGTTACTCAAAAATTAACAACAACATATTACCATTATAAAACAACAATTAACAAGTCCAAACGATTATCAAAAAACCTGTTCAATATTTTTGCTACTTTTAAACAACAGCCTGGAAATGGCTTATATCAACAGTAGCCTGGGAGTGGCTCATATCAATCAACTTACACATTATTCAATCAACCATCACGCAAATAATAACCAAATTACTTCTAATATTACTACTAATCAACTACTACCACCACATATCACTAGCTATCAAGAATCTATGTCATCAACACTATTATATATATTTGGAGAGTAGCCTGGCCATTCAGAAAATATATCAACATATGCTTCATAGGAGTGGAACTACTAGAGTAGCATGTCCAATGGATCTCCTTTATTTTATAATTGGTTTTTTTTACATTTATACTTGTCTAGCATATTTTTTTTTTCATTTCACTTCTGTTTTATTCTCTATTCATTATATCCTATCAAAATTTTTTGAGTAAGTAAGCATAGCCGCTACCCTTAGTTATATTTAGCATACAATATTGTTTTAAAATTTCTTTTCGATATTAGCTAGGTATAGATAGTATAGGCAAGCTAGCATTAAACTTGCTACTATTGCATGTAAGAAATATTGTTTCTTTTACAATGTATACTTTTTAAATATACAAATTAAATAAAAAAATGATGTTTACCTACCAGAAAAAAAAAAATAATAATAAATATTTTTAAAAATAACAATAATTATTTTAAAAATCATACATATACTTAGCCATTTAAAAAAAAAACCAATAATTATTTAAAAAATATTTTTTTTGCTAACTAAAATATAAGTTATATAATATAACTGTTTTATCAACAAAAGAATTAACATGTAATTTATCTTAAAACTTGATAAAAAAAACTATAACTGCAATAAAAAATAAAGAAAATATAATAAAAAAGAAGTTTATATAAAATACTAATATAATTAGTTGTAGTATGATTTATTTGTATTGTAAGTACTTGAAAATTTGATAAAAAAAATTAGAAAAAAAATAATAATTAAATTTTATTAGATAGAACAAATTATATTGATAAATATTTTAATTTGAAAAAAAATAATTATAATTGGTAATAAATTTTTAGATTTTATTATATAATAAATTAATTAATATTATTTAAGTTTATTTTATTTTTAACAATATAATATAATGGCTTAAAAAATTAATATATACTATATATATATATTTAAAAAAAATTAAATTAAACAACTTTTAGCTACAATAATTAAAATTTAAAATTTAAAATAAAATAATTTAATAAATATATAAATTAATTCAATTTGGTTTAGTTTATAAAAAATTAAAACTGATAGTTTTTGAATTAAATTGGTTTACAAAAAATTAAAACCAATTGGTTTCCAAATTAAATTAATTTAAAAAAAATAAAGCAGATTAGTTTTTTTAGTTTTATTTAAAATTAATTTGAATTAAACTGTTATAATTTCTAACTGAAATATTAATATTTATAAAATAATATAAAATAAAATAGATAAAATAAATAAAAAAAAATTTAAACAACAATTGAAATAATACTTTCTTTATTAACAAAATAGCTTTTTGGCTTTTTTATAATATTATTAAATAATAATATAAGAGTTGAAGATTTTTTTATTAAATTTTAAAAAATTAATTGAAAATCTATACTTGAAATAAATTTAGCAAAAAAGATAAAGTAAAACTTGATTGTTTTAAGGAAATAATAATAGAAGTCTATATAAATATATTAAAAAATAATTTACTGGTTATAAAAAAAATATTTAATAAAAAATAATAGTTTTTGCAAAACAATAATTCAAGTATACATGTGGTATAAATTATTTGCTATTGACTTAATTCCTAAAATTTTCAAAAATAATTGTATCATGACTTAATTATTTATATGTTTTAATAGTAACTCAATTAATTGTATCAAATAATTGCATTGATTGCATCAATTGCATCAAGGATCTACAAATTTTAGCAATATATATAACTTCAAGTATATAAATTATTTTATAAAATTATTTCTCAAATAAAATATTAAAGTTTATAAGCTATTCAATAGTTTGGATATTAATTTTATTAAAAATTTGTAAAGTATTATGAAATAAAAGTTGAAAAAAAAAAAGTTGAAAAATTTTGATAATTTAATACAATTTATAATAGAAAAATAAAGTTTTATTTTAAAATTATCTTAAAAATTTAGTTAATTCAATATATATCAAATATAAATTTATAAAATAAAATAACAGTAAATAAATAAACTATTAAAAATTTATAATAAATAAAAATACCAATTCTCATTTTTAAAATAATATATTTTTTATTAAAATCAAGTTAATAGTTGTAAAGTTATTATTAATAATATAATTTATAAGTCATATTGTATCTTTTTATATACAAATCAAATAAAAAATGATATTTATCTATGGAAAAAAAAAATCAAAACTCAAAACTCTTTGTAGAAAAAAAAGAAAAAGATATAAATGCTACTAGTTATACTATTAATTATACACATGTACTGTATATACTTCTAGATAATACAATATTTTAAAATCTTATTAGAATTTTATTTAATTGGTAATTATTTCCAACTTTATACTTGATCTTCATAATTCCGGCCATATTAATCGACATTATATATATATAACATCCGAATATTTACGTACGCTACTGCGTTCGACTCGTTGACTTTGCCAATATCCAACGTACATTTGGGAAAATGAATTCAGTTCAGACAATATTTTTTGGAATACGTGAATATCTCAGCCCCGTGCTCAAGAATTCAAAATTTAAAGAAACCGGTTGCATTACACCTGAAGAGGTTCGATCATATAAGCTTTATTTTTTTTAGTTCATTTTTCACGAAGAATATTTATTTATTCGGCTAAGACGAGGTTTCCAACAAAGTACGACTTTTGATAAAATTCTCGATTCACAGTAATATTGAGTATTTTAAGTTTTGGTGTAATAATCTAGTTTATAGCCGCCGGTGACTTTTTAGTTTATAAATGCCCAACCTGGAATTGGTATTTGGATTATAATAATCACTATGGTAATTTTGTAAATTTAATGTGCGTTGCCTATCATCTTAATATGATTTTTTTTGGATTTGTATAAAACGAAGGGAAAGCGGAGAGCCAAGCAAAAGACGCGACTACTTGGCCGCTGAAAAACAATTCCTTATCACAAGAAATGGTAGATATGATTTGAGAGAATTTATATTATATGTTTAATATGTAAGGAGTGATCTAATACATTTAAAAATGATGCCGTATTGTTCAACTAGTGCCTTGCTTGAGACGAGTTAAACAAATGGAATATATTGATGAAGATGCAGAAACTCAAATTGAAACAGAAGATGGAGAGGAAGCCTGGGTGGCGACTCATAGTGGTCGCGGTAAGATTTTCTATTACTATTCTGATTTAGTGAACGCCATGAAAATTGAACTGATCTTCCTTTCGTCATTTTAAAAGCTGCGACGAACATTGAGGAAATTGCACAGCCAATTGAAGGAGACGAAGATGAAGTTAACAAGAGAATAAGCAAAATTGTACTGGAGGACATAAATGACAAAGAGGACGTTGATATTCCAGACATGGATGATATTCCAGACATTGAAGAAGTTGAGGATGAAGTGGTTGAAGAAGACGATCCGGTATTCGTCGTATATTAAATTCGCGTTAGGTTCTATTATGCAATAACTTTATAGTAATCACCGATTTTTAGGCGGCGTTGGGCAACGGGACTTCTTTAGACGATGGCCCCAGGTATGTTTAATTTGGACTGGCAACCTATAATTTTGAAAATTCTTATATCGCGATTAAAGATCTGTCATTTTAAAACTTAAGTGACAAAATTCTTCAAGTTCGGACATATGATGTTTTTATCACGTATGACAAATATTATCAAACTCCTCGCATGTGGCTTTTTGGTTATGACGAGGTAATATCTCGCTATTCCTTGCGATTTATAAATTATCTATTTTTTATTTACTCGTTGTTAATCAACTAGCATCGTCGACCGTTGACATCAACACAAATTTTTGAAGACGTTTCTCAAGATTATGCAAAAAAGACAGTAACAATCGAAACTCATCCACATTTAAACATGTCTTTAGCGAGCATTCATCCTTGTCGTCACGCTCAGGTCATGAAAAAGATCATTGAAAAGATGAATGAAGAAAGTGTTAAAAAGTTTGAGTTGCTACAGCAACAATCAGCAAATGCACCACAATTAGAACAAGCACAAGTGAGAGTTGACCAGTAAGTAATAGCATGCCTAGCACGTTCTATACTAGAAACGGTTGGTTTAATTAATTTTATTATTTCAGATATCTCATTATATTCTTAAAATTCATGTCATCTGTGGTGCCAACTATTGATTATGATCACACTATCAGTGCCTGAGGAAGATTTCTGAGAAGTTCCATCGACTACGTTCATTTGTTTTATTCTCCAGAGATCCTTTTTTTTTTTTTTTTGTAGGTGTTAGATACATATTTATTTATATCTTTAATGTACTTTTATAAGATATTCTTAATACTAAATGATTGAGTAGATGAAGCGCACGTTGATAACTTACATATAATATGTTTTAACACATGATCAATGCAAGTTATTATTATAAAAGGTAAATACAAAAAATTTCTTTTTTCTTGGAGACAAATGAATGAATTAATGGGTGTATGAGATATATCGGATAAATATGATCTTAAGTAAAACAAATGTTTGATTTGAATGTGTGTTATACGTAATTTAGATTAATAAATAAAGTGAATTATATAATATATTCGAATCGGTTATGTATGTACTTTATGTACTTTTTCAATACGCTTCAACCAATTTAATTTTCCCGTTATTTCACCTTTCATTTTTGCTACTTGCTCGGAATATTCGTTAGTCTTTTGACTAGAAGATTGTACATCTCTCTTCATGGCTTCAATTTCATTCAATAATTTTGCAGCACATTTTTCTTGGTTCTCTCGTAACTTAGAATGTGTTGACTCTAAATTGCTTAATTCATCATTGCGCTCTGTTGTCAATTCTTCTATGCGAACACTGGTCATCAAAACTACATCTTCTAATTGCCGTGAAGTTGAACTCATTTCCTCACGAAGAGTTTTAAATTCTTTTTTGACAACTTCGACATCTTTTGTATATCGAGTTTTAAAATTTTGCATTTCTTTGGACAAGAGTGTGTATTCATACTCCGACTTCTCCTTGGCTGCTAAAGCCTCTTGTAATTTTCGTTCCAGATCAGATACTTTTAGCTCTGATTGACGAAGTTTTGTTTTAGCGTTATCACGCTCAAACTTCATGTCTAAATTCTTTTTCTCAATATCTTTCGATGATTCTTCTAATTCCTTGGTTTGTCTCTCTTTCCTTTCGAGCATTCGCTTCAAAGAATCAATTTCAAGCCTTAAGGTCTGGTGTGATCCCAAGTGTTCTTGTACTTGTCTTTCGGATCTTTCACGGGCCACCTTGGAAATATGAATCTGGGTTTTTGATTCTGCAAGTTCTTTTTTCAAATAATCTATTTCCGCCTGTAATTTCTCAATAACCCTTCCGGTAGTAGATTCGCTCTGCGTTATACCGTTCTGTGGATGTTTACCAAGCTGCTCCTGTACTGTGATGAGTATGGCATCCTTTTCTGCAATATCGTTCTGAAGATTGTAAACCTGTTGCTTCAGAACTTTAATCTTCCCCGAGTCATCTGCAAAGTGTGATTATTAATAAGGAAACTGTTAACAGACCGTATATAAAAGAACATAACAAGAACATAACACGCCACTCTTGCAATTCTAGAACTATAGGGCTAAAATACTTACCAAGTTCGCCGTTGTTCATCTGTCCTGATGCATCAACTGTCAAAGATAGATCAGTTAAAAGAGTGGAAGCCTGCGATTAAATAGTTTAAACGAGAAAATAATGTAACAATGAAAGGAATAGAGGAATCGCACGTCTATTGATGATGGTAAATCCTCAGGAAAATAATACTTAAGAAAGGAATGTTTTGTTCGATACTTTAGAAAAGGGAATTGATTTGTGATTTATTGCACTCCCTTTCTGGGAAATGTTAATTAAGTGACAAACACTTGGGTTATGTTTAATAGATGTCACGTAAATTAAGCCTGGCGGGATAATTGCGGGGTAGTCGTGAATATAATCTTTCTCTTTATTGGTTAAAATAAATGTAAATCATTTATTAATATACTGTATATAAATAATAGTACTTGCTTTGAAATATCTATTTTAAGTTTAATTAATTCTTCAAATTCGTTTATCAAATGTGTAGCTGTGAATATTTATTTAGCTTTGTAATATTAGATTATAATTGATTTGAATAAAAATATATGATACTTGTAATTAAAAATAATAAGTTTATAAAAAACTTTGCTTTGTAACTTGTTAAAGATAATAAAAGTTGTAATAGAAAAAATAAAATAAATTTTTAAATTAAAATATTAAATATATAATTTTATTTTTATTTATTTATTTATTTATTTTATTTTTTATTTTATATATACTGTATATTTTTTAAGGTGAAATGTGATATCTGTAGGGTTTTTATTGATAAGTGCCTTACAATTGCAATATTAGAACTCATATAAGTCAATATATTATATACTCTATATAGATTATTCCTTATACTTTATCTTATATCTAGTATTCAAAAATCTATCATTTTTGATAATTTTCTACATAACATCAAATAGAAATCTATAGGATGTAAAAATCCTATCACTAGTTTAAACTATCTAATCTATATATCCAGCTTTGCTTAAAGATATCTTAATTAAGGAAATTAGTTCAAGTGCTTCTTTATCTTATTATTTAGACCTCAAATTATATCTTTATTGACTTATGGCTTCTTTTGCAAAACTGCAATTCTTCTTATTACCTGTGACTGGTTATTTTTCAAATCAATTAGGCTTTGTACTGAATTGAAATATTATAAGCTAGGGTTCTAACCACTATTAAAAGAAGAGAATTGAAATTTAATTAGAATGGAGTACAATCCAGTTTATATATTTAAATACAAAAGAAGTCTTGATTAAGGAAATTGAGTATATGTCTTTTTATTTATCATGTTATTCAATTATTATAAATATACTTCTGGCAATCATTGTAACACCACCTGAATAATTGTCATGCTATGACATTTTTTCTGAAAATTATAATCTCAATACCTATTGAATTAGCATATGAAATAATTTCATATAAAAAACAATATATAATAAATTATAGTATCAGATATCATATAAGTTTTATTTAATTGCTTTTACTTGGGATTGAAATAATATCTTGTATTCTAACTTGTGAATTATTATATTAATCACTACACTATAGATCTACAGATCATTTTTATTTATTTATTTTTTTTATAAACAAATTATATATTTTATTAATTATTTATAAAAATATAATAATAGAAATAATATATATATATATATAATAAAATTTAATATAGCAGATATTCGATATAGTAAAAATATATAAAAATCTTAATATAATAAAATAAACTCAAAAACAATAACAATAAAATAATCTTAATATAATGGATTTCATAATAAAATTTAAAAAAATTTCACTATAATGAAATTTTCAAATTTTTTTACTAATTGCTCTAATATTACATTATATCGAATTTCACTGTATATATATTTTTTAAATATTAAATAAAATTTTTCTCAAATTTTTATTAATTAAAAAAAATAAAAATTATAAGTTTTATTTATTTATTTTTTTTTTTTAATCCTTGCCGTCAACTCAGGTATTTCTTATCACCTTTTTTGCCAGTTTCCTGATGTTTTTTCAGGGTACAGGAGTAATGGGTTGGGTCTAACTACTTATCTTAGGCCTAAGCCTCTAAGTATAGATGGTAGGGTGGAAAGTTGTTATTTCAAGGCAAGCAGACCTTTGCTATTATGCCAGGATAATCATTGCTTGCAGCCACCACTACAGTATTTCAACTATTCAGTTTAGCCAAGACTTATCAGGATTTAGTTTGTGAGATATTATTGGCAGGATAAGAGTACACCAATATATCAAATTCATCTGGGAATCGGACCCAGCCTCACCCTTCCTAATCTAACCTAGTAACACATGTGAGGGGTTACGTTTTATGGGGTCATGCAGTCAAATATCGCAATTGTACCCCTTAGAATAGAACATTTTGTGATACAAGCAACCTCCTGCACCTTGACTGGATCTTCGCTACCATTGGACATGTGAAACTTTTACTAATAGTTGTGCAACTAATGGTTTTAGCTGTCTGTATCTTTTCTTCCATTACTGGAAAGATCCCATGAAACTTCTTCCCCCTTTTGGAGATATTTCCTGGGCAATACTTGATTAGAAAGTTTACTAATCAGATCATCTATCTTTTGACCTATGGAATGTAGTCTACCTATAAGGCTTCTTGATCATCAGAACAACTTAAATTGCTCTCTATTACAAGTTACAAAAGCAGTGACACAAAGTTCCATTAGGATATGTGAATTGTCCCCAGCTGGGGTTGAACCATGATTCATAGGTTAGTTCTATCCTGCCTTAGCCTACTGGACTATAACTGGGTAGATCTAAAAATTATAAGTTTTATATAAAATTAAATTTTTAAAATAAGATATATAATCAAAAAAACTCTTACTTATTTATTACTAATTTTTAAAAAGTGTTTTTTTTTTCTTATTTTTTTAAGACAAAAAAGCTTTAAACCCAATAATATAAAGACTTTAAAGAATATTGTTACATTGAAATAAAATTTCTGATTAAGATTTAAGTAAGTTAAAAGTCTTCCTTAATTTTTGATTATATAAGAAAAGATCTATATTAGCTTTTTTTTATAATTTTTGTCATTAGATACCTTTTTCTTATATAGTTATAATTATATATATGTTCATATTTAATTCAAACATTTTTCAAAAATCATATTATATTAATATTGTTAAAGGTAAAAATAGTAATACAAAAAGATAGATAAATAAGAAAAAGATAATTAGATCTATTTGATATA
>CAJVPV010002309.1:0-13358 GCA_910591835.1 Acaulospora morrowiae
TTTGTCACTGGCTGAACATGAATTTGTTGGGAAGGAAATTGATCAAATAATGCAACAAAATATTATTCGACCATCATCTAGTCCTTGGACATCACCAATTGTCTTAGTTAAAAAAAAAAATGAAAAAACAAGATTTTGTGTTGATTATCGGAAGCTGAACAAAGTAACCAAACGAGATGCCTATCCCTTATCAAGTATTAATGAAATATTGGATTCATTAGGAAAAGCAAAATGGTTCTCATCACTGGATTTGGCAAGTGAATATTGGCAAGTGAAGATGAATAAAACGGATAGGGAAAAAACCATATTCATTATCAAGCAAGGAATCTTTGAATTCAACGTCATGCCTTTTGGATTAACAAATACACCTGCCACCTTTCAACAATTGATGGATTGCATTTTCTATGATATCAAGGATAAATATGTATTAGTATATTTGGATGACATCAATGTTTTCTCTAATATATTTGAAGAGCATATACAACACTTTACTGAGGTTTTGAAAAGATTCCGGCAAGCCAATCTCAAAATCAATTTGAAAAAATATCATTTTTGCAAAAAGGAACTGGCATTTTTGGGACACATAGTGAATGAAAAAGGAATTCAACCGGATCCTGGCAAGATTGAAAAGGTCAAAAACTTTTCAGTACCAACGAATATTACCGAATTAAGAATATTTATTGGACTAGCCTCATACTATTGCCATTTTATCAAAAATTTTGCTTCAATTGTGAAACCAATGCATCGATTAATAAGGAAAATTATATCCTATAATTGAAATGATAATTGTCAAAAAGCATTCAAACTCCTCAAGGAAAAATTAACCACTACACCGATCTTAATTTATCCAGATTTTACCAAACTATTTATCCTATACACTGATGCTTCTTATCTGGGATTAAGAGCAATCTTGACACAAAAGGATGATAAAGGAAATGAAGACATAGTTGCCTATACAAGCCAAAGTTTAGTTGAAGCTGAATATAATTATTCTCCAACTGAAATTGAATGTCTTGCTGCCGTATGGGTAATGAAATACTTTCGACCCTATATATATTTAATAGATTTCATATTAGTAACTGATCATGCAGCCTTACAATGGATGATGAATAACTCAAACCCGACAAAACAAATGACTTGATGAATTCTTACTATTACCGACTACCCCTTTCAGATTCAATACCGCAAAGGCAAAAAGCATCAAAATGTTGATGCACTATCACGTATACCCAAATTTATAATCAAATAATCATAGATTTAAAGACTTATCAATGGCTGTTTCAATATTTAATAAATGAAACTCTACCAACACACCTGGACAACAAACAACAGATAACCCTTAAAAAACAAGCAACACATTATTTGATACAATTACATCAACTTTTTTGATGAAATACTAAGAATCTAATTGAACCTTTACAAGTCATTAAGGCAACTGAGCTGAAATCAATTTTGTATAATCTGCATGAAAATATTTTATCTAGACATTTTGGAATCAAGGCAACTTACAACAGAGCTAGGAGTCGATACTATTGACCAAATTTGTATAAAACTATTGCCAAATATATTAAATCTTGTGACACATGCCAACAACAAGGAGCACCTGTACAACATGAGGAAATGCATCCAATACCAATAGGAAAACCATTTGATCAAATATGAATTGATATTATAGGACCATTAACAATAACAACTAGTAGAAACCGATATATTGTAGTAGCAACTGAATATCTAACTAAATGGCCTGAAGCCAAAACCATTAAGGATACCAAAGCAACCACGATTACTAAATTTATCTATAAGGAAATTATTTGCCAACATGGATGCCCTAAAGTACTATTGTTTGATCAAGAAACACTTTTTTGCAATGAACTAATGGACTCACTATGTCAACTAATACAAATTAGGCATCATCTATCATCTGCCTATCATCCATAAACTAATGGATTAACTGAACGCTTCAACAAAACATTATGTACTACATTGGCCAAATATGTTAATGACTATGGTGATACTTGGGATACTTTTCTAAATGCATCATTATTTGTATACAGGACCATTCAAAATAGTACAACAAAATATACACCATTCAAATTAATGTATGGATGAGAGGCAATAATACCTATGGATTTACAACATCAAATACCAATTGACAAAAAGGAACCTATGGAGAAGCAGTTGCAATAACATATTGATTTCATTATCAATAATCTTCAAAATATACGAATAACCATACAACAAAATATTGAAAAAGCACAGGAAAAACAAAAACAATATTATGATCAAGGTATCAAAATGGAAAAATTCAATATTGGCCACAAAGTTTTATTATATGAATCAGCAAAAGCGAAAATACATGGAGACAAATTTAGAGAAAAATGAATTGAACCATACTATATATACGCAGTAAACACTACTGGAGCCTATAAATTAAAGACCATGGATAAAAAAATCTTGAAAAGGAATACCAATACCGACTGACTCAAGCGATATTTTGAGAGACCAATTTGGGAACCGCAAATTATAATATAGTTATTAGTTATTATTTGAACAATATATAGTTATAGGACATTACTTTTCTTGAGGATATGACAATAGAGATAGATGGTCATGCCAATTGTGTGTAAGTGTGAGGCACATAATACTTGGTTATTTTTGAAGGATTGTCTATTGGAAAAAGAGAAGATTCAAGTTATATGACAATAAGGGTCCACTAAGCAACACCTTATTGTCATATTATCATTGACTCACAGAGTAACACAGTAATAAGAAACGATGTAAACAATAGACACAACAACAAATTTATTAGAAAAATGGTTCTGAAGGTTCAAAAACTATATGCGGATTTGGAAAGCGAGTGGAATATTCAGTATTGCTAGAATTAGGACCAGGATCTCTATAAGGATAACTCTTAGCCCAGGAAGGATTAGGATCCCAAATGAAAGGATGAGAGGTGATGTTAATCTGCCAAAGCAAAGGACGACAACCAGGAATAGGATGCTGATGTCGGAATAATGCTGACTGAAGTTCATTGACATGCTTATGAAGCGCTAAAATTTCCAAGTACAATGCATCTTTTTGACAAATTCTTATTGTTATCTGACTAGCATTTACCTCAAGGAGCAAATTAATACAAGACCAATAATGACTAAGGGATTCCTGACCATGAACTTGAAGATGGCACAGTTGATTTCTTTGCTTTTGATAATGAGACCACAAGTGAAACAATTAGTTTCGCAACTCAATCAATTCTTCTTAATACTTTGGACATTGACATCCAACAATGGCACGACCAAGGAACTTGATTTTCTCCTGAAGAGTCATTATACAACTAACAATGACATTAGAATGTTCAGCAGCACAAGCGAGTCTGTTAACGTGAGGTATAATTATAATCAGAGGAATAGGGATGACAAACAATAAGAGAAAAAGTCAAGCTCTTAAATATAGGAATAACCAATGATCACTATCCATATAACCTCAAAAACTTATATAAGTATCTGTAATCCTGAGAAAATTTCCACCATGAGAAATGCCCAAACTTACACGCCAACAATCAACCTTGGGAAAAATGAACTTATTCAAAATGAATATGCTTTCCATTTTGAATAAAACCCCTGAAAGATTTATTATGCCATATAATCCAATCACACCAATCAATGAATCTATTATGATGACAATCTTGGAAATTACTCGATATATGCGACAATCTCATCGAATTGCCATATTAGTCCACTTGTATTACTTGGGAGAATTACTGGAAGTCACAAGGAATGCATGACAAACGTGGAGAGAATATATTCAAAAATATTCATTACTCAACTGTGAGAAATATTATCGAGCCACCAGATGAACCTATAAAATTTTTCAAAATAACATGGAACAAATTTATTGAACAAAGTATTTGTCTATGCATTACATTGCCGGAATGACCAATGGAGATTATAGAAATAATTTTTTAATTTTTGTGAAAGGTTTAGGCTTAAAGGACTTTACCTTTTAAGGGAGAGAATATGTGATAGAATAGATAACTTAGTTTATTTTTACTTATTTTTATCGAATTATTATTAGTTTATTTTTAGCAGTAGGATTTATAATTTTATTATAGTATAAATATCTATTTATAGCATGTGTGATATAGATCAGACAGTCTAGAAGGTCCAAACAGCCCAGAAGGCCCAGAAGATCTACAAGGCTTATGATTTATGAAATTATAACATCGCGACACATAGATCAAGCAGCCCAAACAGTCTAGACAGCCCAGGCAGTTCAGATAGCTTAGGATAAAAAACACTATATAAGTAGCTGCTATCCATGTAATTTTTAATCAGTTTCCGATAACTCACTCCTATAACCATTGGAATTTTTGACTTGGTGTCTTAATAAAGTATTATTATTTTATTAAATACATTTTGGTTACAAAGATTCATTGAGGAATCTTTGTCGTACCTTGGAATATTTGTGAGAGATTATCTCTGGAACGATGGACTGTTCTATATAATCTTAATTTCTTCTAAAAACTACCACTCGGATACAGATCAAACGGATTTTGATCACACTATATATAATATTTTTTTGAATCCTTAATTCAAAAATATCATTTGTTTTGAAAAGTGAATGAAATGTTGTATTGAGCATTTTTTTGTAAGTAATTAATTATAATATGATAATTTTTTTTTATATAATCTTTAATATATTTATTAAATAAAAAGATTTTAATAATAATGATTTTTTTTTAAATTTTGCTAAAGAAATTTTAAATAATGAACTAGAAAATATAATAAATTAAAAGCAATGGTAAAAAACTTTAAAAAAAGAAGAAACTAAATCAAATAGAATACAATAAGATAATTCAATACTATTTTTACAAGAAAAACAAGATATATTATTTGATATTGATGAAGATAATAGAGATTAAACTAGAATTTAATTATAAAAATTTGTTATAATGCATATAACAAATAAATTTGCTTTTAATAAAAAAAAATTACTTTTATTTTAATTATTATACATATTATAAAAATTATGATTTATATTATAAAAAAAATAATTATATTATTATAAATTAAAATTTTTAAAATTAAAATTAAATTAATAAATCTTGAGAAAAAAAAAACTCTTTCTGATAAATTCTAAAATTCCAAGAAAAAGAGTCCAAAATACTTTTAATTGACAAAAGATAGAGAATACCTAAAGAAAAAAACAACACAAACTTCTTAACAATAAAATAGGTAACTTTTGCTTTAAAAAATAACTATTTTTTTTTGGCTTATTTAATTTTTAGAAAAATAAACAAAAATTTACAAGGAGAAGAGCAAGAGACAAAATAAACAATTTACAATAAAATCAGAAAAAGAAAACCAAGTATTAATTTTACAAAGCTGTTAACCAGTTGTATATCAGGTTAAGCACCTTTCTCGACACCAACAGGACTTTGTATTAGCTTGATCATATCTGGTAAACCAGATAACTTTGAATACCAATATAAAGTCAAAGAGATATCAAAGTTTTCTTTTCAAATCTTGGTTAAAGAAAAAAAACAAAACAAAACACATATATCAACTATTTTATTAGATTTCACATATCATGAACAGATTTTACCAATTTCAAAAAACCAGAAACAGCTTGCTCTCTTCAAAAGATCAGCAATAGCACAAACATGAATATGTTTTAAAATCAAACAATCTTGACTTCAAATAAATAAATACATTCAAACTCAAAAGTTAAGCATATGTCAAATTAGTATTGCTATATAAGCCAAATACACTGGTTACAAAATAAATACATGAAAAGATACAATATATATATAAAACACCAGTTCAAAAAATATGTTTTTTTATAGCAAAAACTTTTGGATTAGGAAAAATTAATTCGGGATGATAACAATTATCTTTTTAACTGATAAAGTAATTATCAAAAAGAAAAACAAACACAGAAAAACCTAGCAATCTAAACAATAATCAAAGTATATTCCATATAAGCACAAATTAACAAATTGGAGAATGTGTAGCAATTCAATATAAAAAAGTACAATAATAGCAAATATAACAACCATACTTGTAAAACAAATTATAGAACACCTTCAAACATTAATAATAATTATAGTGAAGGTAATAGACGATGGCTAAAGATAGATCCCTAAATTAAAGATAAGAACATAATTAAAATGTCACTCACTATTAAAAAAGTTTTTTTTTTAAATATAAGATCAAAAAAAAATCACTTACAAAGGTTTTTTGCAATTTAGATCACTTAATCCAAGTGTTTTTTGAATTACTATATGTCCCTATTAAAGTAATTAATAAATAATTATATTCTTTCAAAAAGGATATAATTGATTTGTGAAATTTTATATACTAAATAGTTTAGAGACCCATCCTTAACAATGGCTATATATACTAATAAAAGATAGAACAACCAATATGGCATCAGAACTCTCAAAAATAAAAGTATTAATAAACATTATGATTATTGATGCAGTAGTATCAAAACTCCTAATATCAATTTACATACAGTTGTCAAATAGATACTAACAAAAAAGTATATTAAACAAATATAGGAGTATAACCAGCAAGATATAAATATATTAAATAGATTCTTGATTCAAGACTCATAGCAAGTTACTTAAATGATAAACTTCATCTATACAGTTTATACAACTTCTTAACAGCAAGAAGAAAAAGCTGAAAAAAGTAAAACAAATATGTTAGAAATTTATATTAAACAAGATAACACTATATCAAAAACAAAAGATAAACAACAAGTCTTCAAAATAATTATGAGTAAATACACTCTAGAAAGTATAA
The DNA here is from genome assembly GCA_910591835.1 of Acaulospora morrowiae. Classification (NCBI taxonomy): domain Eukaryota; kingdom Fungi; phylum Glomeromycota; class Glomeromycetes; order Diversisporales; family Acaulosporaceae; genus Acaulospora; species Acaulospora morrowiae. Next base: position 6,807 of record CAJVPV010002309.1, read on the forward strand.
CAAATGAGAAAAAAATATAGATTCCTGAAATAACTATAGAAGAACAACTCTCCTTAAGCAAAGACTCTGACACAAATTCACATATTCCCAATTCAAGACAAGATATTAAAACTCACAAAGATTATAAAACAAGAAATAAATACTATTAACCAACAAATTCCTATTATATCTATAAAAAGATATTTATAAAGCAGAAATGCTACTGGCAAGCACTTCAGGAGAAAACCAAACTGAACAAATTAAATACAGAGGGTCACACAAAATTAAGCCGATTATTACAATAACAAAAATTATTTGTGTGATAAAAATTTATTTTTATATATATACAAATAATTTACCAATGTATCACATATTCATTTTTTTTTATCACTTCTTTCACACGATCAGGCATTGAGTCTATATAGTAGAAAATTTTATCAAATTTAATACTATCCCATGCCGCAGTAACAGCTTTCTCCAAATCAGATTTGTTACATGATTTTGATTTTTATGAATTCACACTTTGACATTTCTCTACATATTTTTGATTGGACTAAGGTCTAGTAATTGTGGTGATTATTCCATAGTTGTGATTTCAAGCTCAGATTTAATTTCTTTCACAAGTTTACACTTATGAATAGATGCATTGTCTTCTTGTAGTATTCCTTCTTCTGTGGCCAAATTGATTGGATAAATAGTATCCAAAACAAGGTCCCTATATTACTTACCATTCATATAAGATGAAACTTGAACCAAATAGTGCAAATTGTATTCATTTATGCATCTCATACCATAATTAATTGTTATTCACTTTTGGTAGTTACTTGTGTGCAACTTGAATCATAGAGTTCATTCCTGTAATACCAAATACAAACTTTTCTATAAGAGTCCGTACTAATGGAAGACTCATCGGTCCAAAGAACATTTCTCCAATTTTCTTTAATTCAATGTTCATGGATTTTTGCCCAATCTAATCATTTAATTCGATTTTTTTCACTAATGGATGGTTTTTTGTATGCAATATAGGAATAGATATTATTTTTTTTAAAAATTTTAATCAAAGTATAATGAGAAATAGGATTGGATAGAAATTCGGTAACTAATATATGTGTTGGTATTCTTCTCAGTTCTGGATTTAACTTAATCTTTTACAAACTAAATCATTTGAAGCAATCATTGATCACTGGTTTTCTATCACTATTCTTTCTTCCCAAATAACCAGAATTATCAATTGATTTTAACCACTTGAGGCAGTGTTTAACTGCAATATTAGACCTTCCAATAATTTGTGCAATTTTAACAGCAGACATGCCTTTTTTTTTTAGCATTTCTACTATATGATGTTCACTATTTGTGAGGTCATTTTTATGTCTCATTGAAGTATATGCATCAAATTTAAAAAATTTTTTTATTTAAATAGTAAAAAAAAATCAAAACAAATGTGTTTTATTAATGCACAATATGACATAGGCACATTTTTAATAGACATTATTAATTTTAAAAATCACAATGATATAAAATTTTTGATTATTGGCTTAATTTTATACAACCCCTCTGTATATTGCAAACATGCTTAAGCTTTTTTTCAATAAGTATCATTTTATCCAATCTCACTTTTTCTATGGAAATAGATGGTATACAATTTATTTTCAATATGAAAAAGATCAAGTAGCATATATAAATAAATTCAAAAACAAAGAAAACTTCCAATTGTTCACAATACAAGACCTAACCTTCTCTCAAAACAACAATAACAATTCTAATAAGAAGTCAAAAAACTATAAACACAAGAAATTGGTAGAAAAGCAAAGTTGTGATATTTCTAATCCATTTAATATAATTAATAAACAAAGTAGAGTTTAGCTTTAAATCAAATACAATATACTTTCTCAAGTCAGTAAAAAAGATCAATTACAACAAATTGTCAACATATTAAAAGTACTGATCAAATATAAAAAAATACAAGTGCTGGCATTAAGAAAAAACAAGTAGATAATTTTCTTTTTTGATAAAACAACCGATACACTCAAATGTAAACAATAATTGCTAAATTATATATAATCACAAAACATAATTCTAAATATTAGCAAAAATGTAGATCAAAATATAGATACCTTATTAGAAAGCTCAACCACCTTATCAATTGCTGATCCAACATTGAAACAATATATTCTTATGAATATTCCAATATATACTTCCTTTAACAAAGTATAAAGCATTTTTAGCAAATATAAAGAAATCATCTTATTAAAAATTATTAATGGAAACAACAATTACAACAATACTATATTCTTTTTTTGATCTATAAAAACAAACTTAAAAAATATCTGAACAATCTCACTTGACAATCTAATGACTAGAGTAGCATCTCTAGAGAATAATTAAGCTATTCTTCAGAAATATAATAAAATCAATACCAGATTATATGGCATTGGAAAAATAATATCAGCCTTATAAATAATGAGTGTCACAAAATACTTAAAGATTAAAATAGTATATATATCCCTTAATAGCAAAACAGACAAAAAAAAAATTCGCTATTATAGGATTCAAAAATCAGAAAGATCTTAACAAAACCTTATCATCACATATAGAACTATTTGGATACAAAGTTTGATGAAGTATCAAAAACAATACAAAAACATATAAATGTACTAACAAAGTATTAAAGATCCAAACTCAAGAGCTTAACCCTAAAAAAAAACAACCAATATAATTATTTCTCTACTACAAGCTCCTCCTTAACTACCAAACAAAAAAAAGCTCAAAGCAACCTGATCCAAATAAATAAAAAAGGAAAAAATAAACAAATTACAATCAAATCAACAATACTTGAATACAATATGTTCATAGCATCAAATCCATGAAATACAATTCAAACAATGCTAGAATCTATCGGTGCCAGATTGACAAGAATAGAAGATAAAAAATATAAAAATAATAGAAAATTATATTATTTTTTCTAAAAAACTGCAACAGTTTAATCAGAAAACAATATTGGAAGAAATAAATTATTAAAAAATAGATCACAAAAAAAATCTCCAAATCTTTTGTCAATCAATACTTCAGATACTTTTTATTCAGAACTTCTTTTAGAATCATAAAATACAATCAGATACTGATATCACTACTTTTTTATATAAACAAAAGAACTATTTCTATATAACCAAAATGCAAATCCCAACAAAACTAACTCAAAAAAACCATAACAACTTTTGTATTTACACACTATATATAATAATAGACACATACAATATTAGAGGAATTATATATAACATAGACCAAACCAATTTAATAATAGAATTGTTAAAAAAAAATCGATATTTTAGATCTGTATGAGATCAAACTCTTTAAAAAAAATTAATATTTCACATTTTTCAAACCAAAAAAACTTCAAGTATATCTCAAGTAATAAGCTAGACAACTTCAGAAGTGCAAGAGTTCTACTACTAATTTATAAAAACATCAAAAGATATATAGTATCAATAGATGGTTATCTAATAGTAATCAATTTGTTAAACAAAGGTCACAAGATATAAATTGCCCAAATATGTTTATCCAGTAATAAGAGAAAAAGTTAAGAACTATAAAAAAAGATTTTGAAATTATTATAGACCTACTTACAAAAAAACTATAAAATTATAATAATGGATAATTTCAATACAACACTTAATCCAAGAACAGATCACAAAACAATATACAATATATAAAAGTTTGTCAGATCCAAAGATTCTAAAATTGAATTATTCAATTATATGGACAATTGGAATCTTTCTGATCTGTAACAACTATAGTAATTGGTAGAGACTACACATACTTGGAAAAACAAAATAAGCTTCAGTAAAATTAACTATATCTGGAGATCTTACAACATAACAAACAACATGCTCCAATTCAGTAACAATGATTTTTGCTTAATTTTCAATATTAATTATATTATGTTATCTACTCAAATTATATGAGATACCATATTTCAAAACTATCAAATAAATATGAAAAAGTCCATCTATAGAGAAAAAATAATTAATATTTCTAAAACAATAGAGTCACAATGAAAAAAATACATATACAAGGTTAATCAAAAGCTTCAACAAAGCAGTATCGTATTTTTAATTCATACAATAAATGCCAATTAAATGGATAGTAATAGATGTATACAATTAATTCAAGACTTATAAAAGATATTTGAAAAAATTCTAATAACTACAGTTTTTAATTATCTATATTGTGAAAAAAGAATAACAAGAGAAATAGTCAAACTGCATAAATATAAGAAGAGTCAAAGAGAACAACTTATACTTTATATATAGGGTGATTCAAAAGTTTTGTTATTGGAGTTGTATTTGGACATGAATTAAAGTTTAATAAAAAAAAAATTTTTTTTTAGTAATATTACATGTTGCAATTCAACCATAAAAAAATAAATCTATATTAATGTGAAAACGGATAAAAATTTTTTTAAAAACAACTGCAAAAAAATGAGTTGTCAATATCAATGTTACTATATTTATATTTGCTGGAAGAATAATGTAAATACAATCCAGGTTAGATATTGCTGAAGAAAGCTGTGTACTATTAAAAATACACAATTGAACATTGGATTTTGATATTCAATAACAGAAATAAATCCATTGAAGACAAACCTTGTTCTGGATGTCCCCGCAAAGCAACCATCCCAAACAATTGTTAAAATTAAAAAATTGATAACCGAAGACCCTATCTTAGTACCAGAGAATTGCTAATCTTATTGATATTTCTCAAGCTCAAACTGATTGTATACTTACTAATGAATTGAATATGTATAAGGTGTATGCAAAATGGATACTGCATCACCTCTCCGATCAAGACAAAAAAAAATGTGTTGAACTTTCCCAAAAACTTTTAAAAGTTTTGCAAAAAGGTTACAATAATATTATTACTGGTGATAAAACCTGGATTCATTTTTTTACTATGATAACAAACAATGAATTAAATATAGAGAAAATTGACCACAAATCATTCGAATAGCTTGGAACAGCAAAAAACATATGTTTTGTATTTTTTTTTCTGTAGACAAAGCAGTGGCTTACAAAGTTGTAAAAAAAGGTTCTATTGTTAATTCTAAATATTATTCTGAAAATATATTATTCAAAGTTTTTAGTAATTTTTTAAAAAAAAAAGAAAGACAAACTGCAAAAAATGTCATGCTTCATTATAACAACACCTCTTCACATAAAGCTGCCATTGTTACTGAATATTTAGATCAAGAATATATCATTTTACTTTCCTATCCATCTTACAGTTTAGATTTAGCATTGTATGATTTTTTTTTGTTTTCTAAACTAAAAAAGGAATTGGCTAGTTAGCATTTTAAGTAAATTAAAAATCTTGCACATGTGATAAATTCAATTATTAAGGCTATTCCAAATTGAGAATATGAAAAATGTTTTCAAGATTGGCAAAAACAGATTAAACATTATATAGAATTTAATAAAGAGTATTTTGAAGAAATGAAATAATTTTTGTCATATTTTAGTTAATAAAAAAATGATATAATTGCATTATGACAAAACTTTTGAATCAATACACATAGTTATCATCTAATTATTAAAACCCTTAACAGTTGGTTCAACTTTTAAGATCTATTGAAAAAATCACAGCAAGTTCAAAAATTATGGAAAGAATGCAATAAAATCAATCAAAATATAGCTTCAATAGTTTTAATCTTTAAATCTACTCTAGAGTTAGCAAGAATTCTGGTAAAAAAGGAAAAGAAAAACATATTAGCTTTCTAACTCAAAAAAATAGCCAGTTTTTTAAAAAAGATATGTCTTAATAAAAAAAAAGTAAAACCGATGCAGAAATTAAGCAAGCAATTCAAAAAAAATATAGAAACCTTAAAGAGAATCAAAGAAAAGTAGTACAAGACCTGACAAATAATTTTTATACCAAAATAACTATAGACAAAATCCATATTTAAGGTAAATTAGAAAAAGAATATACAGTATATCAGTAAACAAAAAGAAAATCCTACATCAAACTGAAGAATATTATAAAAAAGTTTTCAAGAAGTGAGACAACAACTTTGAGCTACTGGATAAAAAATGGAAAAAACAATATATATCAAAAGTTGAAATAAAAAAAAATAATACAATGAGATAATAAATATCATTTCCAAAAATAAGTTGGAAGAAGTATTGAAAGACCTTTCCAATAATAAAGTAGTAGGATCCAATAAGATTAAATACGAAATCCTCAAAAAATTAAAAACAGAAGAGAAAAAAATATTATATCAACTTATAAATATTGTTATATATCGTTTCTATCTTAGAAGAAAGATAAAGACAGAGAACTAGTAGCAGGAAGGCACTTTAGATGGACAGGGCCAATGTGGTATGCTAAAGGTCCTAAAGGCGTACAAATTAGTACAGTTCTGAGATGTATAAGGTCAAGCGAAAGAGGCAATGGTGATTTGTTTTTCAAAGGTCAAGTTATTTATTTGATAAAATACATGTTCAAGCCTGCCAATTCCTAGGTGAAATTGGAGCCTTTATATATATATTTGAGTTATATTATTTTTGTATATGATAATTA
>CAJVPV010002310.1:0-13357 GCA_910591835.1 Acaulospora morrowiae
GGAATATTTGTGAGAGATTATCTCTGGAACGACGAACTGTTCTATATAATCTCTAATTCCTTCTAAAAACTACCACTTGGATACAGATTAAATGGATTTTGATCACACTGTTACACCTAACTTTTCTAGTACTGCTTCTTCTTTATTTTGTCTTTATAGTTCCTTTTTAGTTCTTTTACTTCCATTTATATACTGTTCTGCCAGTTTTAAATCTATTATTATTTTGATTTCTTCTTCTTCTTTGATTTTGCTTATACTTGCTATTATTGTTTCCAATTCTGTCTATGTTGCATTTTGTGTTATGTTCTCTTATATCTCACTTTTTACTTCTTTGTCATTTTCCATATACTTTCATATCTCCATTTCTATTTTCATTTTTTTGTTTCATGTTGTGTCTGCATATATTTTCTTTTTGGAAATTTTCTTTATTATTTTCTTTTTCTTTTTGTTTTCATGTACTGCTTTTATTCTCAAATCTTCTTATAGTTCTTATATTCTTTTCTTAATGTATAGGATCTTACCATTCTCCTATATCTTGACTTTTTTCACTACTGGCCACCATGTTTCTACTATTTTCTTGTTAAATTGGCATCTCTTCTCTTTGTTGAATTCATTTAAATCACATCCTTTATACTTTTTTAGTTTTTGAGTCTCCTTGTGTTTTTTATAATACAATATTCTTGTTAGCTCAGTATCAATTTTTCTCTTTTTTCTCCTTACTATTACTTCCTTTCCCTGTTCAAATACAATTCATTTTATTCTTTTCATATTTGCTGCTTTGTTTACTCTAGACATTACTATATGCTTCCATTGGTTTTTTTAATTCATTTTTTTTATTTCGTTACAAATCCTACTCCAATTTTCTTTCATTATGTTGTACTATTTGAGGGTTTTTTTTATTGCCATGTCTTGGATTGATTCTTTCCCAATCCATTAGCTTTATATTGTTATTCTTTATTATTTGCTTCATGTACATTACTTTCCATTTTTTCATATTTCTCTTTTATTGTTTGTAAATTTGTTCATCTAACACCTTCTCTATTGTAATTGCTTCTTCCCTTCTTTCTGTTATTTTTTCCCATCTCTCTGTTTCTATTTTAAAACCTTGATTTTGGCTTTCATATATCATGTCTACAATTATACTTCTTTTTCTTTTCTTATGCAGTTTTTTGCTATTTTGTGTTACTTTTTTTGTTGACTATACTTCCTCTTGCAGTTGCACAAGTCTAATTTCTCCTATGCTCCCAAGTATCCCTTTATTTTCTAGAATTGCTTTCAAACAACTTAATCTTGTTAAAGCTAATCTTTCTTTGATATCTTTAATATTACTCAGTGTTTGGCTTCTTAATGCACTGCTTGGAAAACTGCTCACAAGACTATTTTTTTGTTTGTATACTCTATCTATACTTCTCTGCCATTTTGCTATTGTGCTTTCCTTAATGTGTATGTTTGTTGTTAGGTATTTTATTGCTTGAAATATGACCCCATTTATTAGATATTTGATTATTTCCATTTATATCTTTCTCCTCTTTATTGTATTGAGATTGTGTATCATTATTTGGCTTATTTTCTTTAATTGTATGGCTTTTCCAGGCTTTTCTTGTATCCAAGACCCCAGAAATCTTTCTGCTTTGGCTTCTTTACTTGCTGAGACTTCTTTGCCTATTAATTTTATACTTTTGTTTCTTTTCTTTGTGTTTAGTACTATTAGCTTGAATTTTTCTGTATTAACTTCTATGTCATTTATATAATAAAACTTTTCTATTAACTTCAATATACTTTCCATCTCTTTTTTTTCCTTTGTTATTCATGTCATGTCATCTATATAGACTATGCTTTCCATCATAACTTCTTTTTTTATTGTCTTTCCTGTGGCAAAGTTTCTAATCTATCTGCTGTTCATTTTGTATCCCTGCTTTGTCTTGTTTATTTTGCTGATCAACGGATTATAGAATATTTTCCATAGCAAGGGTGACATAGGGTCTCTTTAGTCCAGACCATCCTTAATTTTATATTTTTGTGTTGTTTTATACTTTACAATTATATGTGCTGTTCTGTTTACTTGCATTTCCAAGATTATTTTTATCAGTTTCTATAGGATGCCTATTTTTTCTAGTTATTTCTAAGACTCTTTTTCCTATCAAATCAAATGCTTTCTTTGTGTCTTGTAATAGAATCCACTTCTCCTTTTTGTTCATTCACACGTCTTCCATTATATTTTGTAGGATTATTCTTGGCTTACTTGTTGTTTTATCTGAGGTACCTGCCTAATTGTTCTCCTATAGGATTTTTTCTACTATTAACACTTCATCTATTTTTTTCATGATTATTTGTAAAAAGATTCTTCTTCTTGTTTCTATTAGTGCTATTGACCTTAGTTTGTTTATTTGTTCCTGCCAATCCTCTATTTTTGGAATTGATAGATTCGTAAATGTTTTTACTCTTTTGATATTAATCCTTTCTCTAGGATACTGTTAAACAGATCCTTCAGTTTGTTATACCTTTTCTCCTCACAGTTCTTTAGCATTTCATATGATATTTCTGACATCCTTGATGCTTTTTCATTTGCTGTTTCTCTTATTATCTTCTCCAGTTCTTCTTTTGATATTAGTTTTATTGGTTTTGCCTTCTTTCTATCTTTTAATTTAACCATTGGATTTTTGTATTTCTCCAGCCAATTTCTCTAGTAATTCTCTAAATTTCACTTTATAGTTCTATTTTGCTAGTTGAAGTGCTCCCATATTAGTTTCTTAACTTTTTTTTCTTCTAGTTTCATATGTCCCATGACTTGGTCCCATACCCTATCAATTTGCTCCTTTACTGTATCATATATCAAGATGCTTGAGATTAGGTTCTTCCATTTTTTATTTTCTTGCCATTTTTCTGCTCTTCTCTTTATTGCTTCTAGAATCTATTGCTTTCTAAGGGATCTGGCTTCACTTTCATACAGTTTTCTCAAGTCTCTTCACTTTTGTTCTGTCTCTATTTTTCATTCCTTAACTTTCTCCATTGTACTCAAATATCTTAAGTTTACTTTTGTTTCTGGCAATGCTCTTATATGTCTATTAATTCTGACTTTTTTTTGCATTATTTCTGTTTCTGGTATTACTCTTTTCTTCTATTTCTCTTGCAATTCTTATGGTCTTGTTTAGTTTCCTGAAAGCTGTAAATTGTGCTGTCTTTATTTTTTTACTGAACTCTTGCACCTCTATTTTGAGGATCTTTTTTGGGATGCATCTCTCTACTGATTCCTTCCAATATTCTTTTAGTTCTTCCTATCTGTTACTCGATTCTTTTATTTCTTTTTCCCTTTTGTTATTTTCTAGTTGCTCTTTATTTCTGCATGCTGCTTTTATATGTTCAATTTCTTTTCTCTATTCCTTCAAATTCCTTCCATTCATCTGTTTGTAATTATAAACTTTCCTTTCACTTGTTGTTCTGAACCTTTTGATCCCTTTTGTAATTGTATACAAGTCTATCTCTATGTCCATCACCTTGTAATCTGTATTCAAACATTGTCTGATATCTGATATAGATGAGATCTTGCATAGTTATCTTATGTCTTTCAAAAGTTATATTATGTCTATTCTGCTTTTTAATTCTTTGCCCCATGTGTATTCGCTTGTATTTTTGTTACTGTATGTTGTTTAAAAGTATCATATAGATCAAATTTTCTGAGCATTTCAATCCATTTCTTCTTTTTCTTTAGTTTGTTTTTTCCTGTTCTATCCACATTGTCCTTTATTGTCATATTCATATCTTCTATTACTATTATTTCCATTACTTGTTTTTTTCTCTATTCTGTTATAATTTTTTTCATTTCTATGCTATCGTTCCTTTTCTTTTCTGACTTACTTGTGGTGATACATATACCTGTATCACTTCTATTTTCTGCTTCTCTTTGAAGATTAGTTTCATGGCCAAAATTTTTCCTTGCCATCTTGTTATTTTTCCTATGTGCTTGGCCAAGTTTCTTTAAACAATTAACTCTATTTCTTCAGATTGTTTTTTCGTGTTTGTATAATAAGTCTTGTATTTTTTGTCTTCTATTGTTTTTCTGTTAGTTGTTTTTTTAAATTTTGTATTGGATATTTCTATTATATTCCTATTGTTTTTATAATAGTAATGTTATAGTTGCTGTTTCTTAAACTTTTTATTCAAGTCATTCATATTTATTGTCATAATTTTAATATTTTTGTGTCGGTTCTTTTTTCTTTGTGCATGTTGATATTTTTTGAATTACAATATTTATTCTTATGGTATGCTGTCATACTTGTTTGGATTTGTTATTAGGTATTGTATTTCCTACTGCCTTTCATATTGTTATCTTTTCTTACTAGGTGATAGCTATTCATTTTTCAAAAGTTTGCTTTGCATCTTTCCTATCTGTTTCATTTGCCTTTCTAGTTTGTCTAGTCTTTTTGCAACCTCCTTGTTGATTGCCTTGTATATTGCTAGAGAAGTTTCTTTCTTTCTTATAACTACTTCTTCCACATCTTGATATTGCATTTGTTGCTCATCTGAACTTTTATTATTGGTTTGCTAATTCTTCTGCTCTTTTTGCAGCTCATTTTACCAATTCCATAATGCATTAATTTTTGTTTTCATGTTTTTAATTATTTCTTCTAACTTGTTCAATCTTTTTCTGATTTCTTTTTGTTCTCCTCTTCTCTCTTTGTTGTAAACTGATCTCGATCTGCTTCTTTTTCTCAGAATTTCTGCATAGAATATAGGAGCTTCTTTTTCTGGTCCTTTTTAGAACTTTGACTGGATTGATATGAATCTTGCTTAAGTTTGTGCTTTGTTTCTTTGCACACTTATCTCCTTATATGAGAAGACAATATGTCACTTTGTCTATACATGTAATACAGTTTCTCAAATTGGTCTTCAAATTTTATTATTGTCCTATCTAATTTAAAGATTTGGGTTTTGGCTGCTTTTAATTGGTCCTCTGTTTCAAAAGCCACATATGCAAATCATTTCCTAAAGTATCTGCCTGTTCTTGGAATGTATAGGATTTTTCCGTTTGTTTTTCTTGCTATCTCTTTTAGGTTGTAAGCTGTAATGTCTGCTGGCAAACCTGCCAATTTAAGTATGTATTTTGATCTTCTTTCCAGTTTCTCTTTCTTCTCCCATTTTGGGAGAATTCTTAGATACTCTTTTTCAAATGGGATTAACCACATTTCAACCAATAGTTGGGCATCTTTCTCTTTATTATAAGTTACTATTGCTGTTTGCCACATTTCCACTGGCTGGATATCCATAGTATGAATGTCTCCAAATTTTTTCAAAGTTGCACTGATTGCTCCTTCACTTGCTGAGAGTAGGATATTTCTAATAATTACTCTGTTTCTTTCTTCTGATTGGTGTTGTTTCAGTTCTGTAGGGGCTAGGTACTTGCTGCTATCATCCGTATCAAAATTGATTTACATGCCTCTTGCATGTCAATGAGATTTTCAAAATTAGCAATGATTTTTTTTCCTGTAGTTCCTCTTCCTACTTTTATTCCTAAGAAAGATTCAAAAGTGATATATGTTTCTTCTACAATATCTGCTTTTTCTGCTGATTCCCTATCTACTGGTAGTTCTAGTTTGCATGTATATCTTGGTTTCTTTTCTACTTCTTTTGACCTGCCTTTCTCTCTTTGGTTTTCTTTTGTCTTTCCTTTATGCTCTCCCATTTCTTTTCCTCTGATGTCTGTTTCTGTTATTACTGTTTCCTCTTCATTTAATTTTAGCTGTTTCTCTTTTTGCATTTCTGTGTCTTGCTCTTGCTCTTCTATCTCTTCCTCTCCACCTACTTCTATTTCTCTTTCTCCCAGATTCATGCTTGTTGCTCGCATCTGCGTTCTTTTAATTTTCTCTTGTCTAGGCTTTTGGATCTGCCTGGTTCTTTTTTTATAAAGGTGGTTGTTTGACTTTAGCTTTTCTAGTAATGGTTATTGTTTTTTTTTCTGTGCCTCTTTCCCTTCCTGCACTTGATATTAATGCTTGGCTGATGCTTATTTTTCCTTCACTTTCTTGCTGGTTTTTCTTAAAATTTTTTAAAAATGTAATTTTTTTTTATTTTTTTATGTGTGGGAAAGAGTTTTTTTTTTGTATAATTTATTATATTATAGGGATATTATTTCAAGTTATTAAATTGTAATAATATAATATTATTTTTAAAAAATTCTGATTATATTATATTAATTCATCTATAAATTAAAAAAACAATCAATTTATTTTTCAATATAAATTCAAAAACCATTGTTATAAAAACTGACTACTGTTTTATAATATTAGTTATGGAATATTTTGATTCTACTGTTATTATATACAATATAAATTGTATTATTAAAATAGTATTTTAGTTTTGGTAAAGGAAAAATATTCTATAATTGATAAATATTTTGTATTAATTACTTGCCAGAATATATGATACTATATACTATTTGCTGTTTATATTTTCAATATTAAGAGAAATAATAAACTATTATATCTAAAAATTTGTTAATATCATTTTTGATATATTGCCAAAGAAACTGTTATTTAAAAAATTAATTATGCTATTGAACTTGTATATAACAATTTTGATCTGTAATTGCACTATGGGACCTTACTGTACCAGATAACCAAGACACCCCAGAAGGTATCTGATTCATCCTTGATAACCTACAAGTCTGAGACACGTTTTCAGATGACTGTCAGATGCATATACTGTTACACTTGATTTTCATCCAAGATCTTCAATACTCCTTATCCTATTTTCACTAGTGTGGGAGTGGTATGGCGAGTCAGTCGCTAATTGATAATGAAATTCGTGGAACAGTGGTGTTAAATTTATTTAACGATAGGCTTTTGGTGAGGCGTTAGATTTGGCCAAGGTAAGTGTTTTCTTTATTAAAATATGAGTTTGAACCTTGTTACATTTACTAAATTTTATCCACTAATTTATACCTTTTTCCCAAGAACAAAATAAAAAGAAATCGAAAAGACAAAAAAAGGTAAGAAATTCTAACACTTTCTTTCAATAATTACATAAGTCAGCCACTAATTACATCATCATTACCCATATTTTTTAGGTCACTAATAAGCTCTATTTCTTCGACGCGATACTGGGTTGATCATTAATCACGTGACCCAAACCGCGTTACCCTCCATTTTTTTTCCCTCTTACAACTCCCACACGCTTATCTTATGCGTCTCACGCATTAAGATCCAGTCAGGTAAGTCGCTCGTGATACTTCTTGAGAAGTCGGACGTTAATCAGAGTCACGAGCACCTTACCGTCAAGGGTTCGTAGCTTATACACATCATTTGGCAGGCAGTCATGTACGTAATATGGGCCAGTCCATTTTGGATCAAACTTATTACTCCTGGAGTGTTCCATAGCTGCCTGATACATCAAAACTTTTTTACCAATGTTGAACTTAGGGAACGCTCGTAGTTGTATATCATGATATTTCTTTTGTTGTGCTTGCGCCTGTTGAATGTTGTATATTGCGGCATGTCGATCTCGTGGTAGGTGTTCTATAAGGTCATATGTCTTCTCTAGTAGTGTGTTTTCTAACAAGTCTTTGGTTCTATCTGGGTGCAGGGGTAGTCGTGCATTATGTCCATAGGTCAGGTAGAAAGGTGTCATCTTCGTGGTAAAATTTTTAGCAGTTCGGTAAGCAAATAAAATCGAGGGTATATGGAGATCCCAATCGGTTATGTTTTCTACTGTTTTTGCGATCGATTCACATAAGGTCTTATTGAACCGTTCTGTCAACCTGTTAGTTTGGGGGTGGTATGGTGTCGTGAACTGATGCTTAGTGTCAAACTTATCCATTAGGTTTTTTAGCGTATGATTTCGAAAGTGTGTGTCGCGATCTGATAGATTATATTATAGGCAACCATGCCGGCATATGATTTCGTGGTATAAGAAATCGGCAACCGTGGCAGCATCAGCTTTTTTGGTTGGCATAGCTTTGGGCCATTTAGTTAAATAATCTATCGCCACAATTATATAGTGATTTAGTCTAGATGTTCGTGGTAACGGTCCGATAAAGTCTATCCCTATACGATAGAATGGAGCTGAGGCAGGGATTGGATGCAACGGACTAGATATTCGTGCTTTTTCCCTCTTTTGGCATGATTCGCAGCTAGTGACATAATCTCTAAGGTCTTCGTACATGCGTGGCCAGAAGTAAGTATCGCAGAGTTTATCATGCATTACATCTTTGTTTAAATGCGCTCCCGTTGGATGCTGGTGAGTGAGATATAAAATTGTATCCAGTTCATGTTTTTGCACAACATGTAACAAGTGGTTCTTTCTTCTCCGGTCTCTTTTATACAAAATGCCTTCCTTATATTCGTACGTCTCGCCTTCTTTTTGTAGTTTTCTTTTCTCGGTTGGACTCAGTTTTGTGGGTAATTTCTTTGTTTGTACGTAGGTTTTTAGTTGATTAAAGTATATAGGGTCCATTATGTATATGCCAGGACATCGGAACCTGGGCTGGATTCTGTTTCTCGGATTTTTAAAATTTTCTTTGGACGATGGGTTGATTTGGCGCTTCTTGGTTGGTGAGTTCTTCTTACGGTGGTTGTTCGACTACTAAAATTTTTTTTTTTTCTTCTCGCAGGTCCTTGTGGTTTTTAGAGGCGGGATAACGCATCAGTGTTATTATGTTTTCTTCCGCTTCTATGTTGAATAGTGAAATTGTAAGGTTGTAGGCGTAGCATCCATCTTACTCGCCTTCCGGTCAGCTTCGATGTTTTGAGCCACTGCAATGCCATATGGTTCGTAATTACCACGAAAGGATTTAGGCCATAGTAGTGGTAGAAGTATTCTACCACCCACAAAATAGCCAGGCACTCGAGTTCCGTTGCCGAGTAGTTCCTTTCATGTTTGGTAAGTCTTCGGCTAGCATACGCGATGACGTACTCTGTCCCTTCTTTGTCTTTCTATACGAGGATTGCACCTAGGCCCCGTCCTGATACGTCAGTGTGGACGTAAAAGGTCTTGGAAAAGTCTGGGTAGCAGAGGATCGGAGCAGTCACCAGGTGCTGTTTCAGGGTTTCAAAAGCTCGGTTTTGGTCTTCTCCCCACTTGAATTTAACGTTCTTTTTCAACAGATGATGTAACGGTTGAGCGATAGTCACAAATCTCTCTATGAATCGTCGGTAGTATGATGCCAGACCGACGAACCCTCGTAACTGCTTCAAGTTTTTTGGGATCGGGAACTGCTTAATCTTGTCGATCTTTGAGTTGTCTGGTCTGATCCCGTCTTTTCCAAATATATGCCCTAAAAAATGGATGTTAGAACGGAAATAGGCGCATTTATCCAAGTTTAATTTTAACCCCGTGGTTCGTATCTCTTGCAGGACTTCTTGTACATGTAAGAGGTGGTTCTCAAACATTGCTGAAAAGATGATGATGTCGTCCAAATAGACGGCAACGGTTTTCTCTATGTATCGCGCTAGGACTTTGTCCATTAGGCGCTGAAACGTAGCCGGGGCATTGCACAGCCCGAATGGCATTACATTGAACTCATAGGTTCCGAAGGGAGTAACGAACACCATTTTCTCCTTATCAGCTTCCCTGATGACCACCTGCTAGTAACCACTCATCAAATCCAACGTGGTGAACCAGCTTGCTTCCGCAAAGACCTCCAGTAAATCGTAAATGCGTGGCAAGGGGTATGCGTCCTTTTTCGTGACCGCATTTAATTTGCGGTAATCGACACATAATCTTAGTTTTCCCGCTTTTTTAGGCACGACGACGACAGGTGAAATCCATGGACTTCGTGATTCTCTGATCAACCCTCGATCCAATAGGTGAGTTATTTTCTTTCTGATAAACTCTCTTATACTGGGGGCTGCACAATATGCCGGTTGTTTTATTGGGGTTGCGTCTCCTGTGATGATCTCGTGGTAGACTTGATCGGTCCATCCTAATTCCCCTATGGTTTGTGCGAACAAATCCTTCTCTTGCAATAGCAGATTTTGTATTCTTCTTTTTTGCTCGCTCTTTACTTTGTTGCTAACCTCTATACTATTAATCTTATCTTCGATCGTGATTTCTTCCGGTTCATCAGTTGATGTTGGTAGTTCTTCCACCTGTGATAGATACGTGGCGAGACTGTGTGATTCATCCCCTGATGTTGTTTTGTCTCTTTCGGCACTATACCCTTCGGTACTTTCTACTTCTTTGTCTTCGTATTGTAGTACGTCTAGAAGCTCATTTTCATTATACTCTGGTTTTTCCTCTGGTCCTTCCTCATCCCCGTTGAAGATCGGTATTTCCATTGCCTTCTCTTGATAACGTATAAACATCTTTCTCTCGTGAAAGTCTATGCAAGCTTTGACTCTTTCGAACCAATCGTTACCCAGCAGCAAAGTTTCGTCTGTAGATTCTAGTACCAAGAACGGACATGGGATTTCTCGACCTCCAATGGTGATGCTGATATTTTCGATTCTTTCCAATGCCCTGGATCGCGTGCCCGTAATCGTGACAATAGCTGATGTCGATTTTCCTTCAATCGTTAGTCCTAACCTGTCCATCATCTTCTTTGTGATGAAGTTAACAGCAGCTCCTGTATCCACTATGGCTGTGACAGGTTGACCGCGGATTCGGATCCGACACTTCGTAGCAGTCATTCTTCTTTCGTACGCGCCCGTGAACATTGTTTCTTCTGATATGGTCGGTTGTTTCAGAGCTTTCGCGAGGTTTCTTTTCTGGTCCTGGTACTGCAACATCTGTGCCAAGGTAACATTTGCAGGTGCTGCCAATAGATCGTCGACTATATTATACGTTGATTCCATTTCAATCCTTGATGGTCCTTTCTTTTTGCGTGGAGCTCTTCACGGTGTGTTGCTTGGTTCCCCATCGGTTGCTGGTGGTGGATCTTTGTCCATTGATGTTACATCTGTTGTTTCTATCACCACCCTGGATTGGATAACTTCATTTTTCTCGTTCCTAGGGCTTCTTGATTGCATCTGATATTGTTTCGGTTTCGGGTATTGTAGGGCTGGTACCGATTTACTCCTATAAATGCTTCCTCCTCTCTTTCGTTACTTATTAATTCTTCAAAACGGGCTTCTGTTTGTGTTGCCGGTTGCTTATCTCTGTGGGTCTGAGGATTTCGTGCTTTGGTCTGTCTAGACGGTTGTTTGTCCCTATTGTTTCGGAAGTTCATGTTTTCCCTTGCTGTTGGGCAGTCTTTCGCGTAGTGTCCCTTCCTTCCGCAGGTAAAACAGGCTCCATTACTTACTCCATTCCTTTTTCTAGGTGTGGATTTTAAGGTGGCGAACTTAGCAACCAATTCTTGGATGGTCTGCGATAACTTCCCTACTGTGGTTTCCAGTGGAGCGTTTCCTACACCGCCTTCCATCATAGTTCTCCCATAATGGTCCCCAGCTTCGATTCTCTTGGCCCCTGTGATGGCTTCTTCTAAGTTGTGTGGGTCTACCACAGATAATAAGGATGCTGTTTTTCCTTTCAGTCCTCCGATGAACATTCGCACTACGCATGCTTGCGGTAGCGCATTCTATGGGTCGACCTTCTTTAGTAGTCTTTTGAACTTGTAGGTGTATGTCCCAACCTGTTCTATGTCTTTCTGTGTTAACGTGTTTAGTTCTACCTGCCATTGGTGTTTTCGTTCGGGCGTGACGAAGTACTGGAGAAACGACAATACAAAGTTCTTATCAGGGTCATCATGATTATCCCAATTGGTAAGTATGGCCTTCTTATCGTAGTACCAATCCGCAGCGATTCCTGCTAGATACCCGGATGCTATGCTAATTTTCCGTTTACCCATCCAATTGTTGGTATTTGCGGCTCGTTCGAATGCCTCGAGCCATTCAAATGGGTTTTCTTCGTCTTCCCCGTAGAAGTTCCTCACCCTTACCCAGTTGTTCTCTCTTTCCTCAACCCGGTTATTACCAAACCCGGCTTCTTGGAACGCGTGGACAAGTTCTCTTAAAAAAACGTTGGCCTGATTCGGACTTATCCAAGCGGCTTCTCCTATTTCGACCGGTTCATTTTCACTATCAAGCTCGTTAAACATTTTTTTCTTCTCACCACCGCTATTATTTAGATATTAGTATCGTTCGCGAAAAAATATCGGGGGGGAGGTAAAACGAACAGCGTTCTATCTCACAGTCACCACCAAAAATGTGGGAGTGGTACGGCGAGTCAGTCGCTAACTGATAATGAAATTCATGGAACAGTGGTGTTAAATTTATTTAATGATAGGGCTTTTGGTGAGGCGTTAGATTTGGCCAAGGTAAGTGTTTTCTTTATTAAAATGTGAGTTTGAACCTTGTTACATTTACTAAATTTTATCTACTAATTTATACCTTTTTCCCAAGAACAAAATAGAAAGAAATCGAAAAGACAAGAAAAGGTAAGAAATTCTAACACTTTCTTTCGATAATTACATAAGTCAGCCACTAATTACATCATCATTACTTATATTTTTAGGTCTCTACTAAGCTCTATTTCTTCAACGCGATACTGGGTTAATCATTAATCACGTGACCCAAACCGCGTTACCCTCTATTTTCTTTCCCTCTTATACTATCAAAGCTATTTTGAAATTCCTCTTGCTTAAAATTTGCAAAAATAATTTCTTCTGAAAACTCAAAATAAGTATTGAATTCTTCCATTTTAAAAAAACAGTTAATAACAATAAACTAATTTTTTATAATGTATCTTTATATTTATAGTTTAGTATAATTTCTATTGTTAATTTTTATCTAATATAGATTGATATTTTCAAAAAGTATTGAACCTGAAATAATAAATCGATAATAGTATTTATTGAAATTATATAATAAAAATTCTATTTATATTTATAGTTTTATATAACTTCTATTATTTTTATTAATTATTAATCACTATTTTTTAAAAATATCAAAATCAATTAAATTAGTACTTTACTGAAAATTTCAGTTTGATATTTTAGTTTTAAAATTAGTATCAAAACCAAAACTGATAAGGATCAGAATTTTATTGGTAACAGTATTTATCAAAATTACATAATAAAAATTCTATTTATATTTATAGTTTGATGTAACTTCTATTATTAATATTGATATAACTTCTATTAGTAATAATAATTACCAATGGTATTTTTAAAAATAATCAAATCAATTGATACTTTATCAAAAATTTCAGTTTGGTATTTTAGTTTTAAAATTAGTACTGAAACTAATAAATTGGTAATGATATTTATCAATATCAATCGAAACCCTAGTTTGATATAACTTCTATTATTAATATTAATTACCAATTAGTATTTTTTTTTTTTTTTAAGAGGCAAAGTGCATTACATGCGAACTTTATTAACTTAGCATTGAAGTTACAATCATTACATGAAGAGTCTGACTAA
>CAJVPV010002311.1:0-13355 GCA_910591835.1 Acaulospora morrowiae
ATTTTGGTATTGGCGTAACAGAAAAAAAGATCTGATGTCGCAATTTCTAAAAAAAAAAAAATTGTCAGTTTTTATTGTCACTACTGTAAATCACATACTGTAAATCATTATATAGTTATAGGTAAGCTAATAATTAATTTATTATATGTTTTGTATTTAAGAGATGTTTATTTTTTTCAGAATACAATATATATTTTGTTATATAAAAATTGTTCTTTTCAAATTCAAATTTAAAAAAAAAACAAAAAAATTGAAAGGTTTAAATATACTAGATTATAAATTTGCATTTTATTTTTTATAATTTCTTTATAAATAATTATAATTTATTATTATATAAATTTATTTATTACCAAGTTAAACTTAATTCGTCCAAGGCAGTAACAATACTAAATCAATTCTGATGAATTATATAAGTTCAAAATGTAAATTAGACTAATAATATTAAATATACGAAAAGATAATAAATAAACTTGCTTCATTTATTACCAGATAATTTTATCAAATGGTGCTACTAAATAGTCAATTATTATGTATGATAACTATAAAATCTGTCTAATCGCTTATTGTAGGAAATGTTATCCTACATATATTTACTTACAATAAATAAATAATCCATTTATATAATGTATGTTAAGTGACTTATGATAATGATAATTAAAGATATGTTATGTTAATTGATTACCGTTCTAATTATAAATGTCCAATGAGTTAACCGAAATTCGTGGTTTTAGGATATAAAAGGTATCTAAAATAAATTAATTCTAAAAAATCAACCAAGACATTTAATAACATCCTCTATTTTGCCTTTCAGATTAATGCTAATTTCACCGGGATGTGTCGACCCTTTTTCTGCTTCCGATATTAGTGATTTCAAACTGAGGAGCACTTTCTCCCGAAGATACTGTTTTTCTAATTCGAGTTGAATTTCCAAAGATTAAATGATATCATCAGTCAAACAAGAAGGATATGATGCAGTGTATGAGTTCTGAACTTCAATACTCACGAGTACCATTTGCCGAATTCGCCGACTTTTCGAGGAATGAACAAACATTAATTTTGATTTCTTCCTGTTGCTTGCTCTGTAATATTCCAAGCAGCGCTTCAAGTGTAGTTAATGGTTTCACAGCATCCGGGCTCGAGGTTTCTGCTATTTCTGATTCCGTCTTGTCAGCAACTTCTTCATCCGCGATTTCCTCTATTTGTTGTTCGCTTGATGTAAGAATATTTAATGTTGGATTGGCATCTATAATTTGTCAGAAACAAAGAGTCAACAAAGATTTTAGGAAATTTCCTTATCAATTGGGTATACGAATAAAATTGAACCGAATTACCTTCACCACCTGCAGAATCATCCATTACCAGTAAGGCTAAAGCCATTACACCCTCGTTTTGAAGTATTGGATATTTTGATTCCGTAATCATGTTTGCAAGAGGTCGAACAACCTCTTTCCTATTTAATTCCAAACGTAAGGTGTTCAAGTGCGTTCCTTCTAATAAAGAGAAATAAGGTTTTAATCTTCAACTAAGATACCACTATGTAAAACTTTAAACATTTCTCAAAAGTTCACCTAAGTCTAAGTGTGGATCTCCGGCCCAGACGTTTTTAATGAGGTGAAATATGATACGTGTTCCTTCGCTTTTAACAGCAACATTGTCGGTACGTTTAATAAGATTCAATATACGGGTAAGTGGTCTTTCAGGACCATCTGGGTTCTCACCTAAAAGGATCTTTTTACAATTCACAACTAAAGAAAATATACAAAATTCAGTAAAGATTTATAGTAAAATTCACTAGTATATAAAGTACTAACCATTTTGGGTAGCCAAATGTTTAAGTATTCCGACAGCTCCCAATTGTATAGATTGAACGTCATCTTTTTCCAAAAACGGCGATACAAGTCCAATGACACCAAGAGATCCGATGATGGTTTTGTTTTGGGCTAAAGGTGTTTAAGCGTATTTAAGAAAATTCAGTTAATTCACAGATTAATTAAATCTTGTTTTATGATTATACCTGGAAGTGACAAATTCTTTAATATTCCGACGACTGCGTGTTGTACTTTGACATTATTTGAAGTGCGCAAGACATTTACAAGAGGTTCTACTATTTTAAATTCGTGCACTAACTTTATGCAATGTGCATCTATTTGAATTAACAGACTGGCTGTAAATAATTTTTTTTCTTGTACGCACCAAACAATATAAAAACTTTTGCGAAAACAATAAACACATGCCACTTCTAGCAAGATTTCCCAGCGACAAGGCAGCACACATCTGAAGATCATCCCTTTCTGGACCTAAATTTAGCCAGTGAAGCAGACGATGGAATATTACAGTATCATCGAACAATGGTTCCATATTTCTATCTAGTGAAAGGGGGGAGAAATTATTATTATCTATTTGAAGTAACAAAATTAAGAGGTGTACATAATGATAATTACCACTGCCAGTTGCGACCACAATTATTTTCAAAGCTACTGCCTTGCATTCACCATAACGTTTGACTATATTTTTCTCACAGTCTGGAGGCTCTCTAGAAAATTCCAGGAAATCCAACAATCCAGGAAAGAATCCATCTTGAACCAAAATTTGCTGAACTTCATCTTAAAGGCC
Source organism: Acaulospora morrowiae (assembly GCA_910591835.1). Classification (NCBI taxonomy): domain Eukaryota; kingdom Fungi; phylum Glomeromycota; class Glomeromycetes; order Diversisporales; family Acaulosporaceae; genus Acaulospora; species Acaulospora morrowiae. Next base: position 2,614 of record CAJVPV010002311.1, read on the forward strand.
AATAGGATGACAAAATAAGATAAAAGCAAATCATGGGCATATAGAAAATTAATCTATAATACCATTATCGAGTGATGCAATCTCCAAAATTTCCAAAACATTCTCTAATAGGTCCACATCATCATCAGTTGCAGACTTTGACGATGAATATGAAAGAAGATGTACTAAGGATGCTATTATCTCTTTATCAGCGATTTTTTGTTTTCCCTCATCTATAAATTTAAAAAATTCTACATTTCGCAAATATCAATGGAAACCTGTGTCAAAAGAAAGAAGTCGAAAATCGTCGAACCTGTTCCGACCAAATTTATAACTAAACGTGTAGCAAAATATACCACTGGTCGAGCCAAATGCGTTTCATAGTGTCCCAAGATGGTATTTGGTTCTAGCAAGCGAGTAATCACAATTAGACCATCCGATTTCACAATTTCAACATTGGCATTATCTGTTAATCGAAAATGTGTCAATAGTCATCCACTATTATAAATCATCACAAATTTCGAGTAATCTACCATAATTCATTCCAACATTTAGCAATGTAGCACATGCTCCTTTTATTGTGTCCAAGTTACTTTGTTTTCTTATGCACGTCAGGAGCGTTTCAACACCACCAGAATCTAGAATTCTCTGTCGGTTTGTGTCTGATGAAATGTAATAATTATAATTATAAGCATCACGAAACAAAATCCCAATTCCATATATGATGACCCACCACTTGAAATGCAAATGTTCGCAAGTGCTCTAAGACATTGAAAATCGACCGATGGCTGAGATTGAACGTCATTAAGTTTCATGAACTCTATTATTAATTCGATGACTCCGTAATTTCCAAGTGGATCTCGTGGTTTTTCTGTACGCCAAAAACGTTAATATCGAACGGAAAGAAATAAATCAATATCAGATTTTGATTTATATACTATACCTTTCTTTGACGAGTTGGCGAATATTTCCACAACACTTGCCACGTTCGACCACGCATCCGATTTACTTTTTGTCGTTGACCCTTGATCGATGATCACATTTTTGCAAGCCCGGAGACCGGATACCAAATGTTCTAAATTTTCGATTACTTGATCCTCGATGCCTTGAAGGTTACATGAAGGTAAGATTCAAATATCAGGATTCGATGAAAATTCTCGAGAAAATCTCTTGCCAGAGTAAGTGTGTGACATACCGCTTGAAGAATTCAATTGATTCAACAATGCTTTCAATTCTGAAACACCAATCTTGCCTATAATTGATTCTTGGTATAAGAATGAATTCTAGATTTACTTTGACCAATAACGAACAAATCATTACGTACTATCATGATCGTTTGACATTTTGAATCTCAAATCAAGGATGATCCGATCGGTTAGCTAATTTATAAAATTTACCACGTGCACGCTTGATAATTCAACATTCACCAATAGAATCACTGGAATCGCCCGAAGAGGTTCTATAAAATGATCGACGATCCTTTTTTTTTTCGATTTCAACATTGATGAATAAATTCGGAGGTACGAGAATTTTTCGAATGCCTTTAGAATTATCATTATCACCTTTTTTAGCATTTCCAACGTCCACTTCAACACATAATCATCATAGTAATCGACAAAAAACTTTTGGATTTCGTTCAATTTTTTGTTGCCTCAGAACGCGTAATAAACTTTTTCAATCATATCACCCTAGCATTAATAGTGAATTTTTGTTTGAACGAACTAAGCTACGTATAAGGAAACCGAAGCGCATTAAATATGCTTCGACCACATCTTTCCAACAACAGATCAAGAAAACTTTTCATAGAAGTCGAGTCGATGATTCAGAAACAGCACACATCAGCACGAATGATGACAAAGAACTCACCGAACAGGAGAAACAGAACATGGAAACGTTGGGGAAATTCTTGAATAACCCTGTGACAAAAACGCGAGCATTCAACCTTTTACAAAATAATCAACGGATCGTCCATCAATTGATAAAATATTCTACTTTGGAATTGTCTCAACTAGACAAAGCTTTTCAACTTTATAAACAATTCAGAGAACATTTGGTCGAAGTATCCTTTGAAGATAAAAAACATTTGATCTTGAAATTTCTCAAGAATTTATGGATTAGCGAGTCAATGATGGTATTGGAAGATATGTGTGAGGATGAAATCAAACCCGATATATTTTTTATTAATAAAGTGTTGGCCTACCTGAAAAAATCCAGAAATTACCAAGAAATTTCACAACTCTTCCATAATATTCATAAACACGGAATTCAGCCAGACACCCGAACGTACACTATAATTATACAAACTTGCGTGCTTCAGGGAGATATGTCGATGGCATTAGAGTATTATGAAAAAATGAAGGCGTTGGGAATAGAACCCAACGACATAACATATTTGGTACTAATCCAAGGATTTTCTAAGCAAAACGATTTACTAAACGTGAGTAAGATGTATAACATGATGTTGAAAACAATAAAAATGAGACCGGCGTATAAAATGTTGAATACAATGGTTGACCTTTATATGCGAAATGAGGAGATTGGAAAGGCCGAAGAAACATTTAAAATAATGAAGAATTTAAAACTTCAGCCTGACATATCATTGTATAACATAATAATACACAATTCGACGCTTAAATTGGATATGAAGACCGCGAATAGTTTTTTCCAAGAGATCATCAAATCTGGGTTCAAACCCGATATATATACCTACAACATAATGATTAATGGGTACATTAATTCGGGTGATCAAAAAAGTGCCTGGAGAATGTATTATCATATGAGAGAACAAGGAATCGAACCCAACGAACATGTCGGAAGTAGTTTGTTGCAATTACATTACGAGGCACAAGATTATCAAGGTACCGAGCAACTTTTTAATAAATTCTTTCACAATATAACATTATCACGAACAGGAAATCAGGTGGAAGAATCAAGAACAGGAAATCAAGAGGAAGAATCACGAACAGGAAATCAAGAGGAAGAATTAATATTTGGACAAAGATTGAAACCGTCCATCAATTCTTTGACAATTATGTGGAAGAATAAACTCGCCAGTGCACATGATATCGAATCAGTAAACGAGATATATAAGGAATTTCTTCAGGTCATTGATAAATCTAGCAAAGGGAAAGACCGACTGCTTCCGGATTCCAATGTTTTTAACATTTTTATTTCAAAGTTTGCACAAGGCTTTGGGGATTTGAAACGGGCTGAAGAGGTTTGCAAAGATATGACAAGCAGAGGGATTCGCTCGGATGTTGCCACTTTCACGATACTCATCGATGGGTATGCAATGTTGGGACAAATAGAAAAGGCGGAAGAGACATTTCGAACATTGAAATCAACTTTGCTAATCAAACCTAATGCATATAGTTATACTAGTTTAATTAAAGCTTGGGTATGGGTTCGTCGAGAAGATAAGGTTAAGGAAGTTTACGAGGAGATGATTAAGGAAGGAATCAAACCTCATAGAGCAACTTTAAGAGCGCTAATGAAAGAGATCATTGGGATTCCTTCTGCCCAAGACGAGATTTCACTAATGCCAAAAACCCCTCGTCATATTTTGGATACTTTATTGTGGTCAGATAGATTAGATAAGGCTCACGATGTAACTTATGCTCACGAAATATTTAAAAACTTTCTTAGGCAAACAGACAATTTGGTATATTTAGGCCGAAAACCAAAACTGAATCCTTATTCTTTCACAATATTCATGAGATCGTTTGCTTTACAACATGGAAATATGAGTTTGTCGCTAAAAGTATTTGAAGAAATGCTGCAGAGAAACATATCACCTAATAATGTCAGCTATGGGATCTTGATTGAAGGATATGCAAGATTGAACCAACCAGAAAATGCAGAGAAAATATTTTTAGAAATGAAAAATAGGAACATCAAACCCACCATTAAAAATTACAACAGTTTAATCCGTGCTTGGGTAAAGGCAGGTAAGAGGGAAAAATTCAAAGAAGTTTATCAACAAATGATTAAAGAAGGGATTGCTCCCAATGAACAAACAATTTCAATAATAAAAATGTTATATTGATGACGCCTATTTTTAAAAGTAGATTAATAAAATTCAAAAGGTTGCTAATAAAACTTTATTCAATCGGTCTCTCCGGAAGTTTCGCTAGTTGTACAATTTAGAATACCAAAAATTCAATGTGATAAATGATATCAATACGTTACAGGAATAAATCGTTTCCTAATAATACTTAATTCTGATCTGTGTCTCTATGAAACTCGATCAATAATTCTACTTGCTTAGCGTGCGGAAATAAATCTATTCCGACTGCTCTGACGGGTTTAAATGGAGTTCCCGGATGTGATCTAGATAATGGCTTACAAAGGCTTTGAAGATGGGAAAAAGAAGAAACATGGTTTCAATTTATAACAATCAATGCATAGCCATAAAGTCTCAAAGAGAATGATTTGACTTACTCTATGAAATTTTGTGTTGCCAAATTACAATCACAAGAAACATATAATAAATAATCTATTGCTTGGCATTGTCTGAGAGCTTTGATGACATTCTTATGAACACCAGCCCTAGTATAATCGTAACGGTTAGAAGCTTTTCTTTTTATGTGACATTCGTGTAAAATTAAATTAGTGTAAAGATTTGTACCGAGGTGGATCCAATATTGCAATGACTGTTCCCGCTTCACGGTTATTGTAGTTACTTAAAAAATACAAATTCTTTTCTACTGGTCCAAGAATGTATTGAGTATTACTTATCTCTAATGATTAAATCTATTTTTAGTCAATGAGCAATTGATCGTGTTAGTGACGAAAAGTAATCTTGTGGACGTACCATTCAACGTAGCATTGTACTTTGCATCCTCCACCGCCTCTTCACAAATCTCAATTCCTATGATTTCTTTAATCTTATTTCCTAAGACCTTTGACAATGCAATTCCAATAGTTCCGGTTCCACAACACATATCTATCAAGATTGGAGGTGGTTTATCATGATGACACAGATCTTTTATATATTCTCCACATTTTTCATAGAGTACTTGCGCTGCTAGAGTGTTTGTTTGGAAGAAGGCATGTGGAGATATTCGAAATCTTTAACCACAAATAGATATTTATAAATTTATTGTGCAACCTAAAAAATGATCTCATACATCGCAAGAAATAGCAATAAACAAACCTACAACCCATCATTTCCTCATGAATATAGGGTACACCAAATATACATTCTAATGGATGTTTGTCGAACAAACCATTACTGACCCCATCATAAGATTGTACCAAGAGCGATTTTAAGTCAATCTGTGCCTCCCGTGTATAATTCACAAAATATTCTGTCAGGGAAACTTTCTCTTGCTTGATTCGTTCTTCAGTTAATCCTTGCGGATGAAACTGAACAATGACCATTACTACGTGATAGGATTGTGAAACGAGAAATGTATGATAAAATATAACTTTAATATATAAATACTTAAAAAAAAAGGTATTAACTTTACCGTCACCACAAGTTTGAGATCTAACACAGACCAAACGCCAGTTGCCTAAAATTTGGTTCGGAAATTTTTTTTTGATTCAAAATTAAAATTGAAAATTCATAACCACAGATTTTGTACCTTGCTTCGTCGCACGGTCGTATACATCAAGATCAGACCCTCGAACATATTCCTAATTAGATAGTAATGTTGGTTCAAAAACTGATATGAATAAATAATCATATCTGGAGAAAGTTTGTCGCACCTGCATTGCCACAGCAATCTTCTTCGATACTTCACCGGTATTCAAAGATTTCTCCGGCCCCTGCCATCAGTCCCATAATCAAGTTAAATCTTCTATCTTAATAGGATTATTTTATCGAAAATATATAATCACCATGACGACATTGAATCCATTTTTGAAAGCACCCAGTAAGTACCCTACGGTCTTCTCTCCCTCATGATTTTTTCCAATCGTGAATTCGCATTTGTTCCGATAACCTTCGAGAATGGGTGAAGAAATAATTGTATGAACCTCGAACGGAAGATTAGATTCGAGCCTGCATTATTGTATAGGTCAAATCACTAAAAGGAAAATTTTAAAAGATAATAACATAACATGAAATAGCATTTACTCTTCGGTTACCCTTTTCGGTTGGGAACGGTCCGTATATAATTCCTTGGTCTTCACAAGGAAACGGGAAAGAGCGTTTATGATACCATCCCCCTTGGCCTTTAGTTGTTCTGAATAGGTAAGACTTCGAGTATAATATAAATGACACAGAGCTGGTTAGATAGACGGATTATAGATTTCGAACGTAAGGTACAATAAAGAACCTTACCGGTACAAAGGAGTTATTTGGTCTGCAAGCATTTCCTCTGGTGAACGTTGATCTTCCTTTGGGTCCGGAAACAATTTCTTTCTCCTAGCGTCAACTAAATCTTGACGCTCCTACACTCAATTATGGATTGATCTTTAACTATGTTGTCCTCGATACCTTTGATAAAGTAATATCTCGCCGCTTACTTGTTCCGTTGTATTATCAGCCTTCACGATAATTAATTTATTCTTTAATTTCGCATCTTTCAATTTTCCAATCACATCCAATTGCTGTTCCCTGGACTACGAACAAATCAAGAGAAACTTTAAAACATAACAAATCATCTGGAAGTCAACCGTTCATTTGAAATTCAGTATTTACATTAAGATGAACGTAGCAATAATCCCAGTTTGAAGATTTTTTGACTTGTAGCTTTCCGCAGTCATTTTTTGCCAGAAATTTTTTGATCGTCTTGGCATTCACGTATTTTGATATATTTTCGATTCGCAACCTGTATCTTATTCCTCGCTCTTCACAATCTAAATCGTTTATGGTACTTGTTACGTCACTACCACCAGATGGTGCAAGCGAGTTTGACGCGGTTGAAGAAATTTCCGATAGATTAACCTCTGTTGCCTCACTTATTTCCGGGGAAATCTTTAACCTTTTGGCGGTCGGCAGGACAACAGGATCAATTTCCGATTCATTAGAGACCTTAGTCTTGGCAATTGTTGAGATCTCGCGATCAATATCCGTTTCTTCCTTGACGTTAAGAGACATTGAATAACTTCCCTTTATTCTGCGTAAATTTATATAGCCTGAAATGAGAAAGAGAGTATACCCCGCTAATTTATTTGTTTGGTGAAGGTTTGAATAAAAAAGTTGATGCTTCAACATAAAATTTTTTAAAGAATGCAAATATACTATATCTACTCGAACAAACCGAAATTGTATATTCGCTGCGGATATTATGAAATAATCAGTTAAACCATCTGATAAAACAAATTCGTGTAACACAATCTTAAAAAATTTTTCTCTTATCGCTTTCGTTCCCACAAGTTTTCGAAAATTATCGAGATCTTATTACTTTGATAATGGTTACAAAATTTTCCGATGATATTTATTTTATCCTTCTGAACCCGCAAAATTAAATTCAATCCATTTCCTGCAGGTGAATTATGTCCTCTTCGAGATAGCCTGTGGATACTCGCTGTTTGAATGCTTACAAGCAGAGGAAATTGGCTCTAAACTTGAGCAAGTCCAAAAAGCAGTCCAAGATCTGGCAAAATTTGGGAAAATAGTGAAACTCAAGTCATTTGTTCCCTTTAAGGGCTCCGTTCATGCCTTGGAAAACGCAAATGACATATCTGAAGGTTTGTTCAATACGAGCAGTCACGTATTGCATACTCGCGTAGTGTGATAATGCAAAAGATTGTTCTTTTAATTCTATCAGGAGTCGTGAATGAACATCTTAAGTCATTTTTGGATTTGAATCTTCCAAAGCCTGGAAAGAAAAGCAAAGTAGTTCTTGGTGTTATAGATAAAAATTTGGCAGGCGCTATTAAATCTGAATTAGGACATGATTGTGAGACTAGTGAAATTGTGCTTGAGCTTGTTCGGGGTATTCGCTTGCATGCCGATAAGTTGTTAAACCAAGTCAAAGAGGGCGAGATCATCAGGTCACAACTTGGGTTGGGTCATAGTTACTCCAGGGCGAAAGTCAAATTTAATGTTAATCGTGCCGATAATATGATCATACAAGCGATAACCTTGTTAGATCAGTTAGACAAAGATATAAACACGTTCGCTATGCGAGTTAGGTAAGCGTAGGTTTACTTTACACGTGTCAATTTTAAGATTTACTCTGTAATTTGACACCGCTTATTTATTCGCAGAGAATGGTACTCGTGGCATTTTCCGGAACTCGTGAAAATTATCAACGATAATCATCAGTACTCTGTTCTCGCTAAATTCATCCAAAATAAAAGCAAATTAACTGAAGATCGATTGGATGACCTTATCGAAATCACCGGTGATGAATCCAAGGCGAAACAGATTATTGATGCAGCACGCTCATCAATGGGAACCGACATTTCTGCTTTGGACATGATCAATATCGAGCACTTTGCTGACCGTGTAATCAACCTTGCTAATTATCGTAAACAGTTGCATGAATACCTGTTGTCAAAGATGAGCAACGTAGCTCCAAATTTGTCAGCATTGATTGGTGAGATCGTTGGCGCTAGGTTGATCTCACACGCCGGAAGCTTAACTAACCTTTCGAAATGTCCGGCCTCCACCGTTCAAATTCTGGGTGCCGAAAAGGCTTTGTTTAGGTAAGGAACATAATATAATATTCTGATAATAGTGCTTTTTGATATAATTTTTGTTTATCTTAATACAATGGAATAATTCTTTAGAGCCCTCAAGACCAAAAGCAATACTCCTAAATACGGCCTCATATATCATTCCTCATTTATTGGTCGTGCTGGCACCAAAAACAAAGGAAGAATTTCGCGATTCTTGGCTAACAAATGTACCATTGCCTCTCGAATAGATTGTTTCACAGGTACAAAGAGAAATAAAAATGTAGATAATGTATCGTGCATGGATGTGAATGTCATGTAACAAATTATCACATTTAGAAAAACCTACTTCGAAATTTGGAGAAGCGTTTAAAACTCAAGTTGAAGAAAGATTACAATTTTATGAAACGGGTGCATCTACTTCCAAGAATGAAGATGTAATTAAGAAAGTATTAAATGAAATTGAAAATGAGGAAGATCAACCAATGGAAGTAGACCAAGGTATGATAATATTTTTTGAGCGAAATATGGCCAAGTAAATTATTTTTTTTGTGTATTTAACTGTGACCTTTTTTAATATTGACTTATTGATCGTCAGAGAAATCGTCGAAAAAACGTAAGGCATCCCCGGGAACTCAAGTTGAAGCTTCCAAAAAGCACAAAAAAACGAAAGCCCTACTCAATGCAGTAGACGGAGAAACAACCGAACCTGATAAAAAGGATAATGTTGATGAAATGGACACAGATGCTATTAAACCTAGTAAAAAAAAGAACAAGGAAGTTAATGAGTCAAATGTTAAAAAAAAGAAAGACAAAAAGAATAAAGATGAAGAGGTCTCCCAAACGACTGATATTGAGGAGAAAGTGAGTAATGGGAGGAATATACGTGAAGAAACGCCACCGCCAAAGAAAGTAGCGTTCGCTTCAGAAGAAACGCCTACAAAGGAAAAGAAAGGAAATGATGCTTCAATGGTAACACCACAATCTGATAAAAAAAAGAAAGATAAGAACAAGGACACCACTCCATTGTCTACACCAAAATCTGATAAAAAAAAGAAGGACAAGAAAGAGGAAATGACTCCATCGTCTACACCAAAGTCTGATAAGAAGGACAAGAACGAGGAAACTACCCCATCGTCCACACCAAAATCTGAGAAGAAAGAGAAAAAAAACAAGAAGGAAAAAGAAGATACGCCATCAGGGACACCTAAATCTGATAAGAAAAAGAAGGATAAAAAAGTCCATGAAGAAGGTACGCCTAAATCGATGAAAAAAGAAAAAAAAGGAGACGGTAGACTCCATGGATACTGAAGAATCGCCTAAATCTGAGAAGAAAAAGAATAAAAAGGAGAAGAGCTAATGATTGCTTCTCAATTAACATGGATATTCGGTTTGTCAACACCTAATACAATTCATGAAATTTAAAATCTCATTTTTTGCAGCACAAATTTAACGTGTTGTCTTCCCACCTATCTTTAGGTCCTATCGGAATTACAAGTTGTGGTTTCTAGTTTATTATAGACAATTTTATTGATATCTAGTCATGATAAAATAAAACACTACTGGTAACATGATCAGAACAATTTTTGCAATTCTTAAAATGTAAATTTAAGATTATATATTTGTAAAGTGATTTATTAAAATTAATTTTTTAATTTTTTGATAAAATATCAAAACAATATATAATTATTTATATTTAAAAAAAGCTTTTAATAACAAATATAATATATTGCATACATTATACAGTATGAGACAAAAATAATTGTACTACACATCAATTTTTTATTGTTATAATATTTTAATAACTTATTAATAAAATAAGATAAAAATCTATGTTAATGTATTTAAGAATATAAAAAACAAGTTTACTTAATAAGGTTTTTAAAATATATTATTAAAATTTTCTTAAAATTTTTTTAAAAATAATTGATTTTAGTTATATTACAAAATAGAAATAATAAAAATTATTAAAAGTATTTCAATGCATAGATTTTTTAAATAAAAGTCATAATAATAATAATATAATTTTTATTATTTTTTTATTAAGTATAAAAAATTATTTAATAATTAACTTAACCAAAAATTTAGTTGAATTTTACTAAATTTTATATTAAATATAAAGTTTTTAAAGGTTTTAAAATTTTTTAAAAAATAATTTTATATAATAAAAAAATAAATCAATTTTAATA
>CAJVPV010002312.1:0-13354 GCA_910591835.1 Acaulospora morrowiae
ATAGAAAAATAAGAAAATAAACAAAGTAAATGAAGTAAACACGTAAAAGAATAGAACACGACTATGGCTAAGTTTATCTATATATGGTAAAATTTTCTCATAGTCGTTTCATAGTCATACCGAGTTAGAAAATGTATATATGTAACTATGGGATCGCATTGTCAGGGGCTAATATTGTGTCATTCTCATGTGGCTGATCAGGCTGATCTGGAGGATCCGGGTCATCAGGGCGATCTGGGTCCCATAGCATGTGATCCAAGATTGTTACAGCACCATACTGTATATAATTAAATTCTTATAGATAATCTTGTTAATATATAGACTATAATAAGTTGTAATTAAATCCTCTAATAAAATAATGATCCTAAGTATATGACAAAGACAATAAAGTAATTTTTGATCAATTCTTATATAAGGGTTTTAGATTGACTATCATACTTATCAAATCTTAATTTTATTAAAAATCTGTAAGTGATTTAAAAAAAAAATTAATAAAAAAAAAAGAATTAATTAGATTAAAATAAGCAAATCTTAAAAAAACATATTGATTGGATTAGTAAAAAGCATATCTTATTATTTGAAAAAGTTGATAATCAAAAATAGTTATAAAATAAATTACTAAAAAAAATATATTAGTTAATATATTAGTTTAGATATACAGTATATATATTTTTTTATATAATAAATATATTTTTTTAAATAAATAAAAATAAATTTACAGTGATTATAAGCCAATCTCATATGCTTAACAGCTAGCAGAACTGGCATGTGGCATTACTAACAATATTTTCTTTACTACCAACTTCTCCAACTGGATCAAAACCTTAACTGAGACCTTAACTTATCTATATAAATTAATCTGGATACCTCACTGCACCATAGCAAACACTTCTCACCTTACTGGTATCAAATAGAACAATAATTCTCATGGTAACCTATCAAAACAAGTGACCAAAAATCCAACTAAACCCAAATCTTTTAACAATTCCTCTACTTCAACATCAATTACTATAGACTATACATGTGGTATAAATTATTTTGCTGTTGACTCAATTCCCAAAATCCTCAAAAATAATTATATTATGACTCAATTATTTATATGTTTTAATAGTGACTCAATTAATTGCGTCAAATAATTACATCAATTGCGTTAAGGATCTATGAATTTCAACAACATGTATACTATAGATATATCTACTATAGTGGCTAATTCTTATATCCAAAGTGGATTTAATTTCACTAAGTGCATTTTCAAATTAATTTCAGATTATCTTAATTTTTTTTCATCTAATGCTAAGTAAGTAATTATAGCTGCTTGAAGCCCCTCGACAAGATATATTGTTTTAAAAATTTTTTTTAATATTAGTCTAATGGTTATTGTAGGCAAATTAGCATTTAACTCGTTGTATTATTACACATGAAAGATGTTGTTTCTTTACAATATATATCTATTACTATATAAATTAAATAAAGAAATAATGTTTATTTATAAAAAAAAAATAAAAAAAAATAAATTTACAATTCCTATTATTTATGGTCATTACTATATAAAATATCTAAATATTTAAATTCTGACTATATAAAATTAAGTTGTATAAAAACAAAACTTCTGATTTTTTTGATAATTATAAATTAAAAACATATTAAAATAGAGAAAATTATATAAAAAATTATCTAATTTAATTTTAATTAAAGTTTATAATTTTAATCAATATAGTAATTTTTATATTGTGATCAAAATCCGTTTGATTCATATCCGAGTGGTAGTTTTTAGAAGGAATTAGAAATTATATAAAACAATCTGTCATTTTAAAGATAATCTCTCACAAATATTCCAAGATATGGCAAAGATTCCTCAATGAATCTTTGTAACCAAAATGTATTTAATAAAATAATAATACTTTATTAAGACACCGAGTCAGAAATTCCAACGGTTACAGAAGTAAGTTATCAGAAACTCCTAAAAATTACATGGACAGCAGCTACTTATATACTGTTTTCTATCCTAAGCTATCTGAACTGCCTGGGCTGCCTAATCTACATATCACGATGTCATAATTTCATAGATCATGGGCCTTATAGGTCTTCTGGGCCTTCTGGGCTGTTTAGATCTTCTAGGCTGTCTGATCTACGTCACACATGCTATAAATAAATATTTATACTATTGTATAATAAAATAATAAATCCTATTGCTAAAAATAAACTAATAATAATTAGATAAAAATAAGTAAAAATAAAACTAAGTTATCTATTCTATCACAATATGAGTAGGTTACAACCCATATATTAAATTTATTATAAATCAGTATCATTTCAATATCAGTTTGATATTAGTTTGGTCCTATATATAAGATTTGAATAGAGTATATTTCATTGATTATTGAAGAATGTATTCTGAAATGGGTTAGTTTAATAATTAGGATTTTGATAACTATAAGATTTCTTCAATTTGGAAGTTTTGTAATATTAAGTCCAACCAGTAAGTAAGAAATTTTATTCAAAATCATTAGTTCTATATCAAGTTTGTTCTTGATTGATTTGTTTATTTTTGTTTACAATTTTTTAATATTATTATCTAAAAGAATTATAGCATTTATAGTATAATTAGTTGAGCTAGTATTATTCAGTGTAATATTTGTCAGTTAATATGGCCATTCCAATCTTTTTGTAAGACTATAGCATTTGAGAAATTGCGAATCTTTTCTTGTAACTTTGTTTTGATTAATTGTAATATTGACTTGCTTAAGAAATAAATTTTTAAATATTTGATACTGTCATTATACTACTTGGAAATGACTTGTTTTTTTTTAACAAGTAGTAATTGTTTTCTTTTAGTATTGTTAATTTTTAAGTTAGTAATCAGATCTGTTTTTTCTTTGTTATATTTGATAAAGTTCAAGAAAAGAAAGGAGCAGAAGGTATTTATGGCTACTTGGAATAAGAACATATTACTACTTGTGAGGGCTACATTATTCATGTAGGCTAGAATTTTTTAGTTGAATTGATATTCTCTAGAAATTGGTAACTATAGGGTTATAAAAAATTGTTCACAAAAGTGGGGGGAGTGTCACTCCCTGGTCAATATTTTTGTTTACTGTAATTGGATGAATTACTTTGTAGTAAATAATTATTTTAGTTTTCTGTTATGAAGTAAATCTAATATCATTGAATTGAATTCTGAGAAGAGCTTTATGTATTCAAGAGTTTTCTAAAGGCTAGAAAGATTTACTGAGTCAAAAGTTTTGGAAATATTGAAGGAGGCTATCCAGATCTCTTGTTGAAATTGTCTTTGCAATATCTGTTAACTTTTAGAAATATCTATAGATTTGTCTTTTATATGAGAAGTTAAGGTGTTAATATGTGAAGTTAAAACAGGATAAAAGTTGAAGTCACTAACCAAAACTATATGTTTTTTGTTATATTCCTTAATAAAGTTCTTGAAAGATTTAGTTGCTTCCTTTTGTAAGTTATTATTATGAAGTAGATAGCAAAAAATAATTATAATATTAATATTGAATTTAAATTTTAGGTAAATTGCACACCAGAACTCATTGGTTGTAAAGGTTTTAAATATATGATTCAATATAGTTTTTATTACTAAGATAGCTGTTCTAATGCAAGCTAAAAAACTTGGGATACTTGATATAATAGTAATGTTGTTTAAATACTTGGATAGGGGGATTGTTGGCCTTTATTTTAGAGCAATATAAAATGCTTCTTTTATTTGTGATGTTTTTGATAAGTTTGTAGGGTTTTCTTCAGGAGTTAATCTCCTATACATTGAGTGTAAAGATTGAAATTAAGTTTTTTGAGGTGGATGGAGATTATTGGAATGTTGTTAATTGTTGAAATGGATTTGATGTAATAGGACATGAAGTGCTTATGGCATTGAGTATATTTAAGACATGTTATAAGTTGGATTGAACACTATATATAGTTAAATTAGATTAGAAAGAAAAGTTGTCACTAGTTCAAATGACTCGGATTCAATTATAAAATTAGTTGGCAGTTTGTTGAAGTGGAAATGTTTGCTAAGGGTTTTGATATTGTCATTTAAATGAAGATTATCTTCTAATGAAAGAGATAAATCAATTTTGACATCTAGTAGAAGTTTATTAGCTTCTTTCAGGCCTATAAGATCAAATAGATGAGGAGTAATCTATTCTATAAGAATTTCACCTATATATTTGTTTTTAATTTTTGTGAGTATTTATTTGAAATTGAGGATATCTCTATTGAGTTGCTCTTTAGAAATATCTAACTCAGCCTCTATTATAGCTAGGTTGTCTAATAATTTGGATTTGTCTAATTGGTTAAAGTTGTCTTTAATTCATTTGGAATCCAAGGAAAGTTTCATATAGAATTTATATTTTAGATCTTCAATAAGTTCATTTGCCTCCTTTTGTATAATGGTTGGAAGGAGAATAGAGTTGTTTTTACTATATCAATGGGCTGGATAAAGAGAACATTTAATCCTTATGTAATTAAGTAGTAGATGCATTATTATATAGTTATTGTTTTTAAGCAGTTTTATTTCTTATGAACTCTTCTATTATGTTATATAATAAAAAGTATTTGGCCAGAATGATTGGTAGATCTTTAAATGAAGGTGGAAGATATGTTTTTAGTAATAGCAGTTTGAAGTAGATATCTGAAAGTTTGTTTGGAACATAATTATGCTCTTTGAGTTTGTTAACATGATATTTGATATTTGCTAACTCATATCTTTTCAAAAGTGAAAGAAGTGAGCAATTTCTGATTTGAGATCTTTTGATTTTGTTAGGAAGATCAGGTTTTTTGACAAAATAGTTGATAGGAAGAAAATTTAAATTACAAAAGGTCTTCAAACTACTAATTACTTCACTTGTGTAATTGCTTAAGAAGATTGAGATAAGTTTAAGATTCTGATTTTTATTATGATGAAAATGTTATTTGGGTCATTAGATAACTCAGGAAAGTTTTTTTAAATAAGTTCTTTATATGCGTTGTATAACTCTTGGTAGTCAATCTTTTGCATTATAGAATCAGTAAAAAAGTTAAATCCATATTCAAGTAACTAAGCAACCTGCTAGTATTTAAGAAGTGCTAGGTCTGTTGATCATAAATAAGCAATGAAAAAAGCCTTATTAATTATTTTTCTAATCTTGTTTTAGACTGTTTTGGTAGTGTATCTCAAGTTATTAACTTGGCAGTAGTTTGAATAAAATTGTTTTTAGATTTTTTCATATTTTTTTTGATGTTGACCCTTAATTAGTTTGTTCTTTGTAAAGATCCTGAAAAAATCACAGTCTCTATATTTAATATTGAAGAAGATTCCTTTAAGAGAGATTCTTGAAAAACCTACAGGTTCATTTTTGATTTTTAAGAAAAAGTTGACTACAGATTTAACAGTTTTTTCATATTTGTTAAGTTTCTTACAGAGTTCAATAATTCTTTTCTGTTCATTAAGTAAGATTTTTCTAATATCAGAAGTAAAGATAGGTTCTTAAATTAAAGGCGAGAACATAATTCAAATGTCTCACATTATTAAAAAGTTTTTTTTAAATATAAGATTAAAAAAAAACTACATACAAAGATTTTTTGCAATTTAAGTTACTTGATCCAAGTGTTTTTTAAATTATGTCCCTATTAAAATAATGAATAAATAATTATGTTTCTTTAAAAAGAATATAATTGATCTGTAAATTTTATATAATAAATAATTTAGAAACAAATTCTTAATCAGAAGTGCTGGAGACATTTTTCTTTTTTTTTTGATTTTTTTCTAGATGTTTGTAGTTTTGTCTGCCCAGTTAATAAAAAGGGATTCAAGGGTTTCTA
Organism: Acaulospora morrowiae; assembly: GCA_910591835.1. Taxonomy (NCBI): domain Eukaryota; kingdom Fungi; phylum Glomeromycota; class Glomeromycetes; order Diversisporales; family Acaulosporaceae; genus Acaulospora; species Acaulospora morrowiae. The sequence continues at coordinate 5,821 of CAJVPV010002312.1, forward strand.
CTAATTGGTTTGGAGTATGGTTCTGAAAATTAAAATCGAACAGAATTATAAAAAATCACATGAGATTTGAAACACTATTAAAAATGATAGTGATATATATTCCACCTATTAAATTTAATATAAACTTGATAATCAAATACAGAATTGAAAAGAATTATTAGGATTCTTAGTTTGGAGATGGTGGTTTATTGATTTGCATATTTGTAACAAATTCTTATACTAAATCATGTATGGGATGATTGACAATATGATGTAGCTGTATGTTGCACTTGTTGTGTTAAGGCTTTTGCTTTGGATTGCATGTAGGCTGAATTGATCATTATTGTGCTCAGGGGTTATTGCATTATTTGTTTCACTTGAACAATCACCCTGTATAGTATTGTTGTTAATTATTTTTCCAGTCAGGATAGAGGTGTTTGGCAGAGCAAAGACATTTTAGTTTTTTTTTTTCGATAGATAAGATATTAGTTTATTCATTAATATTAATATTTAGTTTGTTCCAGGCATGTGCAGAGGCTGTAATTGAGATTTGGCTTCATTATTTTTTCCATAATAGTGGTTCTGTTCTCCTCTATTAAGTTAAAAAGATATTGAAAGTTCATAAAAGTATTGAGATTACTGAGATGTATCAGTTTCAAGATTGTGATTATTATTGCAGTTAAGAGTATACATGTGATATAAATTATTTTGCTGTTAACTCAATTCCCAAAATCCTCAAAAATAATTATGTCATGACTCAATTATTTATATGTTTTAATAATGACTCGATTAATTGTATCAAATAATTGTATCAATTGTGTCAAGAATCTACAAATTTCAGCAACATGTATTGTTAATAGTAAAGAAATTTTAGTTTTTTGTGTAATAAATATTATTTTAAAGATTTTGATTCCATCCAGATTAAGTTTGACTAGTATTAATTAAGCTTAAAAGGCATTGCCAAGAAAAGAATGATTGAAAGTTGTTGCTGAACTGGAGATATATATTTTTGATATTTTAGTGTTTTTGAAAATAATGACAGCCAGTAGTTTTTGAATGTTAATAATAAGAACATCCAAAAGAATATATTTAGGTTCATGGTTTAAGATACTCTTGAAGGAGGTGCCTCCAGGGCTCTTGGAAAGTTGCTTTTGTAAGAAAAAAGTTTTGTTTTCTTTTATGATAATTTTTAAAGTTGTGTAAACAATTGGGAAAAAGTTTTTTTGCTAATTAAAAATTATTATAAGTAATAGTAATAGACATGTTTAAATAAGAAATTATTAATTAATCTACTTTTCTAAAATAATATCATTGTGAGAAGATTGTTCTAAAAGTTACTAAAGAAAATTGTAACTTATTTTATTTAGGAAAGACAACAAACAAAAGAAAAAAATTAGTAATAGTTTTAAGGTCAACTAAGTCAAATCTATATTTCCAATAAAAAAAAATACAATTTACTTTAGAATTTGATCTATCCCTAATAATAAATCTATTAATTTAATATTAATAATATCTGTAGTATATTAATATTTTTGATCTTATATTATTTTAACTTATACAAATTTTAAATTATGGATATAATTATTTCAATTATTTAAAAAATATAAAAGATCTTAATTATTTTAAACTTTTGTTCTTCTATAAGAAAATGTTTTAAAATAATCTTTTATCACTTTCATTAAATTCAAAATCTATTTCTTCAAAAATTAAAGCAAAGATTTCTCATAAAATTTTTATTTTGAATAGAAGTATAACAGAAAACATTGCAAGATAAATTAATATAGTTTGAAACAAAAAAAAAATATCTTTAATATTTTATTATAACTTTATAAAAAATTATTTAAATAATATAAAAAATTTAATACATATTTTTTAAAACTTAAAAAATAAAATATTTAAGATTTTTTATAAAATATATTAAAATTTTTTTAAATTTAAATTTAATATCTAAAAAAAATAATTAATAAAACTTTAATACAGATGGAAATTGTAATTTGTTATATAATAAAAATTTGAAAATATATTTTTTATAATTTAAAGAAAATTTTTATTTAGAAAAAACTTTTTATAAAACAATTTATTAAAATTTTTATAATAATTTTTTAAATAATAATTCTTAAAATAATTTTTAAATTAACAAATAAATTTTATTTCTCCAAAATTATAATTAAATAATACATATTTTTTAATAATATATATATATATATTTTCTTATATTCTAAAAAAATATTTTTGTAAATTTTTATAATATTTAGATAATTATTTATTAAATTATAAATAAAAATATTAATTAAAAAAAATGTGTTCTTTTTTGTCCTGGAAATCTTCAAATATTAGTTCTTCTTTTATAGTTATATTTCAAGCAAATATATAAAAATATACTTATTTATTTAATTTATGGAATATAATTTATGTTATTTCTTGTACTGGGATTAGTATGTATATAATGATCTCACAATATGCATGTAACAAGGGCTTTTTTGATTCTTAATTAAAGATATTGCAAAACACTTGCCTTCCAAATAATTGTTCAAAACCCTATATAAACTTGCCAAATTCATACCTAGTATTTAAAACCAATTAATTTTTAACTAGTTGACTAGTTATTTAGTTAATTTGTTAGTTAACTGGTTAATATTAATTAGTTAACTGATTTTAGTTAACTGATTTTAGTTAACTGGTAAATTACTAACTGATATATAATCTTGTAATCATTATCAAACCTGTGAATCAAAACTGTGCAATATAAATAATATTTTTTTCTCTTTATATTAAAACAAAACTCAAAAATATAACAAGGCTAAATATTCTGTCTATTTCAATCAATATTATTATCAGAAATTACCACCTATAGAGTTTTAAAATTGTAATTTTTGAGATTATATTTATACTATAAAAAGTTACTAATCAATTTACAAAAAAATTTTTTTTTGTACTATACATAAACACATCATATAAATCAGATTTTTCTATATTATATACTATATCCCAATCTTCCATATCTAGGTTTGTTGTGAAAAATAATAATTTGAAAATAGAACAATATGTGGTTCTGCTAACATTCCATTTAAATCTAATATTATGTCTATATATACAGTTCTGGCAAAAAAAAGTGGCACTCTTAATTTTTTTAAAAATTAAGTAATTAGATCACAAATCCTATTACACTAATAACAAATTTAGTTACTAACCAATTATTTTAAAGTCAAAAAAAAAATTTGTGCTACTTAATATGATATATAATTACTTTGGCGGAGAAATGTCTTGTCGTTAAGTCTTTGTGGAAGCAAGGACATAAAAAAGTCAGCGAACTCCAAAAAATAATCCAATATCCAAGAAGAACACTATTCAGATGGGCTGCTCAACTTGCCCAAACAGGTAATCTCAAGCAAAGGCAACGTCCAGGCTGCCCACGTCGACTTAATGCAGCACAACAGAAGCATCTTGGTCTAATGGCCGCAAGAAAAAACCAGGCAACAAGCTTGGAACTAACAAAAGTACTCAAAAAAACTTACCTGGACCTTACTATTGCTCCACGCACGGTACGTGATAACCTTCAAAAACTTGGTTTTAAAGTCTGTATTTCCTGTACAATTCCTTTTTTAACAAAAGCTATGAAGCTTCGTTAGCTTGAATGGACCAAATCACACTTGAGAAGACGATGGAATAATACTATTTTTTCGGATGAGGCGACATTCCAGATGTTTCATAACACAATGCTGGTTCGATACAAGTCTGGAAGACCACGACCAAGTCATGAATTGGTTAAGTATCCTTATAAAGTTCACGTCTGGGTGGCTTTTTGTGCAAGCGGTACGATAGGGCTTTATACCTTTACAGAAAAGATGGATGGCGAGCAATATCGTAATATTTTACAAGAAAATTTGTTCAAACAAGCATATAACAAGCTCGGTAGCGTGTGGACCTTCCAACAGGATAATGATCCAAAGCACACTGCTAAGCTTACAATCATTCTTCTTCACGAATGATGCCCGCGGGTTCTCAATTGGTTGTCATCGTCACCAGATCTAAATCTGATCAAGAATTTATGGGCAATAATGAAAAAAAAAGTGGAAAAGGAAATAAGTATGCTTATTAGAGAAAAAAAAAAGTGATACAGCAAATGTTTATATCTATAATCATGCAGAAATGGCAAAAAATCGATGTCACTATATGTCAAAATTTAGCAAAATCTATGAAGAAATGGTTAGAGTTAGTCATACAAAGCAAGAGTGACACAATTGATTATAAAAAATAATACACTTTATAAGTTATATTTTTAGCTAGTTGTAATTAAAATTTTATTAAATTTTAATAAAAATTGATCAAATTATGATTAAATATATAAGTGCCATTTTTTTTTGCTGAAATTGTAAATGGTCTTATAAATCATCAACTAGCTGTTGAACTTTAGAATGCACATAGATTTGCAAGGTGAGAGCAGGTTTATATAATTGAGATACATTTTAGAATAAAGTAGACACATAAGTTATTTGTTTTATGTATATAATATTATGCTAAAGTAAAGGAGAAATCACATTTGTTGATGATTATGTTTGTATTTGAGTGATTTTAAATTGATATTATTCTATCATCACTATTATCCATAGATTTCTGATGGTATATGGATGATAAAGATGATGTCAGCATCGCTTGAACCTGATTGGCTTCCTCTCCATAGCCTTCTTTCCCCAAGGTATTTTTTGGATACCCATCAATCCTATTTATATGACTTTTTAAGTAAGAAGGATTTTTGGCTATTCCACTTTCATTCGTTTTTTTGAGTTGTACTTTAAACAAAGTTCTTAACATGTTCATACAATTCATGACATCAACAAAATTACTTTTATTTGCAAAATTTCAGGTGCTTTAATACATTTGTACATGTACATTTATCTCGAAAAGAAAATTAAATAGTGCATATATCCATCAAGTATATAGTGTAGCTTGCGAAAGGCAATACAAGACAGTACTATATACAAAAAGAATCTCACAATCTATTTTCATATAACTTGAAGGTTTAGTAATGTTAATAGCTGTTTTTCTACATATGTTACAAGAATCTGTATCCAGGTATTGAATATAAGGTCTGTGAAAAAATATAGTTACTGTATAATAAATTTGATTTATATAGGCAGCATAAAACTTAGTGACATAATTATTTCTGAAAAAAAAAGACTATCGATGATAATGATATGATAAGAAATTTAGATATAAAAAAACTGGTACTGTACCATACTTATATAATCTGGATATTCTCTTTCAATTTTGATTTAAATAGAAGAATTTGAATTTTGATACCTTTATTAAAAAAGAATAAGCTATTCTTTTAATATCCAAATATATTTGAATTTTATAAATCAGATCCAAGCCCTAGCATGACTATTATCAGTGCCTTCAGACTAGTCAATAGTTCAAAAATTGATGTTTATTTCTGGATCCTAAAGATATCAACCTAAAAAAAAAGAATTAAAAACATTTTTATATTTTTAAATTATATTATATCTAGTATTATATGTATTTTGCTGTTTATTCATAGGTTCGCATCTAGAATTTTTTAAAAAAATCTATAAAATTATAAAAATTTTCTTAAAATCTCAATTAATATTATCTAATTAAATAAGTAGTACATTTTTTTAAACTCAATTAATAATAAACATTAGATAATAAATAAATTTTTAATTGATTAAAATAATGATTAACCAGTCAACTATTTAAACTACTTATTTAGACAATTAATTAACCAGTTAAGGATTTTTTAATTGTTTTCAAACACTATTCACACCCCTTCTACCTTACTCAACTCTTGCAATGATCGTGCCTAACTAGTGATTATAGCAGCTCAGAAAATCATACTATATTAAGTAATACCTTAATTTGAAAATATAGCAAGCTAATCATGAAAATTCATTTTATATAATATTACGTATTCTTAAACTTTGCATCAAAAAAGAATCATTCTTTTTATAATAGAAAATAATTTATATTTTTTTTTTATTTTCATAAAATTATAAGTATAACAAAATATAAATTTATTTTTTTTTGATATTATTAAGTAATAAATTACATTGTATTTTTTTTTATGAACTTATTAAAAAAAATGAACTAATAAAATTTAAATTTATTTGTTAAAACAGATAATATTTTAGTAAATTTTTTATTGAGTTTCTTTAGAAAAACTAGGATAAACATTAAATAAATCTTGATTTTCTTTTAAAAAAAGAAGATCATATATATTTGTTGAATCTAATCTATTTTGTTTATCTGTTACAATATTTCCAACAATAGAAAAAAATGTTCAACTGATACTGAAGATGCTGGAATTGCTAAATATATATGAGCTTGTTTAGCAAGCAAGAGTAAACTTTGTTTATAGTTTTTTCACCAAATATATGGATTATATTGTAAGTATTTTTCATGTGTTGTTTTATATTTAGAAAGTTTGAGAAGAGCTTAATATGCTAATAATTCTTGTTCAATAGGTAAAATTTGAATATTGAGAAAATAATTGTTATAAAATGAAAATATAAGAGAAGAGAATTCATTTTTTTATAATGTATTTGAAGGTGAAATATTAATTTGTGAAGATTTAACTATTTTTTCTTTTAAAATATTAATAATTTCAATTTTTTTCAATTCTGTAGTAAAGGCTATATTTTTAAATATGGGATCTAAAAAAGTTGCTAAAAATCCTGTTATTTGGAGATTTTGATATCATAAATTCATTGATGAATGAATTTTTTGACAAACTTTATGAATTTCAGGATGTATAAGAATTAAATTAAGTTAATTATGATGACGAAAAGACAATGTAAAATAGGAAACATTTGAGAAAGTATAGGATAAGAACTTCCACTTATTAAATCTGTTGCTTTAGCAAAAGGTTCAAGTAATTTTACTAATTCTGTAATATCCAACTATTGATTTTCTATTAAAAGAAAATTATTTAAGATTTCTGCATCCATTCTAATTTTGCAATCTGAATCTTGAAATAATTGAATTTATAATTCAATAATTACATTACGTAAAAAAAGAAGTCTTTTAATAAGAATAAATATTGAATTTCACCTAGTTTTTGTGTTACTATTAATTACATCCAGAATTTGATATTTAATAGATATGTTATTTTTGTTTTTTTAAAAAAGATCTTTTTATATATCATGAAATCATTTATGATATTTGTCCCGATTTGCTAAAAAATTATTTAACTCTTTAACTTTTTTTATTAAAAAATCTTTAATAAGATTAATGCCATCATTAATTACTAGTTGAAGTGTATGTGCCATATATCTTATATGAATTACTCCAAGTTGTTGCATTGCTTTTTTCATTGAACTAGCATTATCAGTTGTTCCAACAAAAATTTTTTCTTGTAATTTTCAAGTTTTAAATATTTTTTGTAATATATTTTCAATATGATTTCCATCATATGGTGTTGTGGGAACAATCGGGGTAGGAACACGATATTGTGACGCGTTGCGCAACAATAAGTATTGGTGATGGTGGAATGATGTAATAATTGGTAATAGCGGGTACTAGGTAAACACGCGTCAGG
>CAJVPV010002313.1:0-13353 GCA_910591835.1 Acaulospora morrowiae
TATTGTAGTGGCAGCTGCTGCTATTGGTGCTTGTTTGTTTGTGTATTGAGACATTTTTATTGGGTTGTTAGAAAATTGGATATACTTTGATGTGTAAAGATGTATAAAGTGATTTGACACGTGTTTTGCCAATATTGGAAGGTGTGTTGGTGTTTTGTTGCTCAATCTATTGTTGTAGCACTTGATTTGATAATTTGTTTACGTGATCTGCTGTGGTTGACACGTAAATGGATAATTTGACACGTGATTGACACGTAATTTGGTAGTTGACATGTACTTTGATGATTCGTGCATGTGTTTGTTGTTGACTTCGCGTGTTGTTAGATTTAACTGTATAAACTGGCTTTTGTTATTGTGAGTTGATACGTGTTCGCGCAACTAAGAGTTTGTAGGGGGCAAACTGATTTTGGTTTTTTAGGCTGGTTATATGTACGTTAAGAAATTTTAACTCTGTTTAGTTGATAGGAAGCTTTGAGAACCTTCTAGCCTTTAGGATAGTAACGAGGTTGTCTAATTTATTGGATGTAATCTGACCTCCTAAGGGTTTCTGCAGTGTCAAGAAAGGTATTTAACCTAATACTGGCCTGGCTGTAGGGGTGGAAGTAGTATCAGCTTCCTGAGACCTAACTGTGAATCAGTTGGTTTGACTTGTATTCCCCTTGGAAGCAAAGGACTTTTTGTTTTGCTTTTTACTTGTTGCTCTATAAAATAAAGTAAAGTGTTAAGTTGCAATGTTATAGAGATATATACCTTTGGTTTTAGATGTCTTTTAAATGATGGGTCTTTAGTTATGAGTGTTTTGAGGAGATAGAAAGTTTTTTGTTTTAGTTACTTCCTGATTAGGAAATTTGGGATGGACGGGAAAGAGTTTAAATACAAGAATTTATTATTTCAAAGAATAAATAAAAATTTATAAAAAAATATCTAGTAATATGTCATAAGTTAAATAAATAAAAAATAAATATATTAGATTAACTAATCTTTTATAATATTGTCATTGTTTACCTCTTTATAGTTATTAGTTAGAATAATATGGAATAGAAAATAAGCAATTACAAAGATCTAGCTAGTAGATAAGTTATAGGTAAGTAATTATTAAATTAATATTTGGAATACTATATATATATACTTAACTAATAAACACATTTTTATTTACTGGAAATACCAAAAGATATTAAAACAAAGATGAAGAATCCTCGAAATTTTAATTCTTAAACTGAATGAACCATTTTGCAGATTGTCCATAATAAAACCTGTGCAAAAAATTTTAAATGTTAAAGAAATTCTTATGGTTATTAAAGCCTATAAAAAGAATTCTAATTAGTACATCTTTTGAAAATTAGAAATGATTATTTAAACTAACCAAGAAAATAACCAATTCCACAATTATTGTCATCAAGGGATCATTGTATACCATAATAATAAAATCGGTAAAAAAGAAAAAAGAATTGTACAAATAGCTTTTAAAATAAATAATAATGCAATCAAAGACAACGAATTTTACCTAGAATTATTGTACTGTGTTCTTTATTAATTATCGTGTAAAACTAAATAGATTAAAATTAAATAAGTATCATTAAATAAATTGTATTAGTATTAATAATAATAAAAGAAAGACCTGTGGGTCTATAGTGTAGTGGTTAACACTCCACAGGTCAGATCACAAGATACCAGTTCAACTCCAGGTGAAGGTGGTTAATCCGAATTAAAAATGGTATCTGGGGCCATAACCTGTTAAGCTCTGTTTCCCATAGGAAGTCATTCGCATGCTGATCCAGTGGGACGTTGGGATTGTGATCTCTGGAAAAGATGTTGTGGCGTGATGATTATCCAAGTGGTGCCACGATGATTGCCAGAAGTATGCCAATGGTAGCTGAGCAACATGGTAAGCTAAGAGGCATGTGCTCATCTTCCTTAAAATCAAGACTCTCCTTGTATTTGAGTGTACAGATTGGGCTGTACTTCATCCTAATCAAACCCCGATCCACTCCTTTCAACGGTGGTTAGAGCCTTAGTCTAGAATATCCCAATCCAGTACAGAGCCTAATTGGTTTGAAAAATAACCAGCTGCAGGTGGTGAGAAGGATCAAAGTCTTGTGTAAGACCATCCAAAGGTAGCAAGAGTGCGATCTGAGGTCTAGGCGATAAAGTGAACAGGCACCTGGACTAACCTCCCTAATCAAGACACCTCTAAGCAAAACTGGACCATATGAGTTAGGTAGTTTAAACTAGTGATAGGTATTCTACACCCCATAGGTCCCAGCCTAGTGTCACATTGTGAAATTGTTAAGCTATAGGTTCCTGGGTGCTAGATGTAAGGGGTGTGGAGGATAATCTGTATAGAGTATATAATGTATTGACTTGTATGAGTCCTTAACTGCAACTGTAAAATTGGTATAAGGAATTTATCAATAAAGAAGAAGCAGTCACCGCACTTGCGCCTTATAAAAAAAAATAATAAAAAATAAAAGAAAAATCATCTAAAATGTATCTAAAACCTTACATTATTACAATTATTTAATCATGTTTCATTAATCATCAAAAAAATCTTTTCTCGCACTTGCGAATTACTAAAAATAAATACAACATTAATTCATACATAAAGAAGTATCTTTTTTATAATTTAATTCTTATAATCTCTACCAGATTTCATAAAGTCAGATCACACAAAATTCTGTAAAGTTTTTTTAGTCGAATCATAAGATATACTTTCGAAATCACAGTAGAATTAATCTTAAATTATATTTCTTACTCTAAAACTTTAAATATAAAATTGTTAATACTCTTGATCTTATCATTAAAAATATATTACCTTTAAATTACAAATATTTATATAAATGTATGAGTGAGAGATTGCATTGCATATCATGTGCTTTCAATCATTTTTATTGATTATTAATCCAGCTTTCAGATCATCTAATACATAATTATTAAATTTTTACATAATTTGAAACAAAATAAACAAGATATATATAGTATACTAATAATCCTTTTCACTTCTTAGGCTGTTTTGAATTTTGTATATACTACAGTATTATAATAACTATTTAAATTTGTTAAAAACTAAATTATTACTTTTATATGGTGAGGGAGTATTGGATAAAAACATTGCTATACAATGCATATTATGTGCTTTTTTGAAGCATAGAACTATAGGAAAGTGCCTTGTTAATAATTCTTGTAGGCATTCCATTTCCTTGTAGAGTTAAAGATATTTCACGTTTATAAAATTTAGATAGGTTGTATTACTGGACCAGTTATACATTTCTAGAATAGAAGTTAATTTTACTTTATTATTTTATGCTAGAAATGTGACAATTACTCTTGCATCCTTTGCTGTTAGATTCTCTGAACTTTCTTTAAAGTAGATTTTAATCTATTTAGCAACTATATCTACATATACTGGCTTATGTAAACCTGTTATTGTAAGAAATAACAATGTCTTGTGGTTTGATGTAATTTGTCATTCAGTTATTTGATATAAGTATGATCTAACTGCTGATGAAGAATAAAAGGTATCATTTTCTAAATATGTTCTTATAAAAACTTTTTTAATTCTTGATTTTGTTTCTTTGTGTGTTTTAGAAATTTTTGATTCTTTAGGATCAATGATATTGAAAACCAATCCATTGGTTACTTCCTTGTGTTAACAAATTAATTCCTACAATATCAGATGGTCAACTTCCAGTGGTAAGAGCAATTAAAAAGGCAGTCTTCTTTGTTAATTAAATAATTGACATTTCATTATTTTTTTCTAAAAATTCTGTAGCTTGTTTCGAAAACTCTTGATCCATAAGTAATTTCCTGATACAATTGTTGTGCAAATCTTCCATTTTAAATTGCAGAATGGTATTTGGTTGTTGTATACTATTGCCGATTTGTGTAAAGTTATTGGTATATTGACTAGAAGTTCCAGTAGTAGTGAAAATCAAGAGGCAGATTTCCTTAGTGAAAAGATTAAAATTATTATTGTTTGTTCTCTTAAAATTTTGAACAAAATTTTGAGAATTAGATATCATGGAGGGTTTGCATATGGTTTCTACTTTTTCCATGATTGTGCTAATGTATCTATGGCTATTACTTGTGAATTTCATTTTCAATTGAAAAATTTGGGTATTAGAGTGTTCTGTGCTGTTGCAAACAGATCCAAATTGGTTCGTCCTAGTATATATTATATTTTGTTAAAGGTTTTTCTGGATAATCTTCATTCTAATCAATCTTGATATAAGCATAATGCTGTGTCAGTTATCTTGTTCTTCGATCCTGGTATGTGCTAAGCTTGAATTTGAATTTTTTTTTCTAAACATAATTTCCAAATTTTCTTAACTACTAGACTTATGGTTGGTGATATTGTTCTGCCTTGGTGATTTATATATGCTACTGTTGTCATAGAATCAGATTTTATAAAAATTGTTTGATTTCTGTAGGTTTAATCAGCATAATAATGCTTTCTTTATCACCATTATTTCTAATACATTAATATGTTGTATTTTCTCTTTACAATTTCAGGTCTTAAATATTGTATTGTCACTCATTGTTGTGCCCCAACCTGTCATGAAGGCATCTTCTGTATAAATAATTACTTTTGGTTTTTCCATTATTATAGCTTTTTTATTCTAACTTTTTAAGTATTTTACTCACTCTAACAGTTGCATTTTGCTTTCATTTGATAGGTCTACAAAGGAATTCTATCTCCTACTTTTTAATCATAGGTTCTTGTCTCTCAAGAACTGTTAGAAAAATAAGTGTATTGGTGTTATTGCATTTGATATTGTCATTATTTTGCCTATTATTGAAGCTAATTTTCTTATGTATACTCATATCTTGGTACTCATTGCTTTGTACTCTCTGATTAAGTCTGTGATCTTTTGTCTGAATAGAAGTAGTTTCATTTGTCTTGAATTTATGATGAAGCCTAAGAATTCTATGGACTGTATTGACTTTAGACATGATTTTTTTGTGTTTATGATAAAGCCTAGTAATTTAAGTATCTGTATTAATGCTTTGCTGTTTGTTTTTGCTTCTTTCTTGGTCTTTGCTATTAGCAGAATGTCATCCAGATAGACTATTAATCTAATTCCGTATAATCATGCTATCGTTATTATAGCTTTCAATATTTTTTTAAATATTCTTGGGCTTGTTAACAGTCCAAAAGATAAACACCTGAAGCAAAAATAGCAATCTCCAAAATCAAATGTGAAATATTTTTGTGCATCGGCATATAATGGTATGTGATGAAAAGTATATTTTATGTCTATTGAGATCATATGATCATTTGAATGTATTAAACTCTTTACTAAATTAATTTCTTCCATTTTGAAATAAAAATACTTGACAAAATTGTTAAGATGTCTAAGATCTATAACTTCTCTTGATCTATCTGATTTTGAGAACAAGGAAAAATTTTGATAAAAAGTATAATATATTTTCTTGAATTTCTGAAATAATTTCATTGGTTAACATTTCAATAATTTTCAATTGCAACATGTCTTCATTTAAATATTGGTTTGTTTCTTTTATTGGTTGCATGATTAATGGTGATGATGTTTTCCAAATAGGATTATATCCTTCACATATTATGTTTGATGCCTAATTATTACCAAATTCTGATTGTCAAACTTGGTAAACCATTGTAATTTTCCACTAATATCTTTGGATTTGAGTACTATTGTGTTTTATTGTTTTGTGAGCTGCTTTGAAAATTTCTTTGTTTTTTTCAATTTGAAGACTAATGGGAACTCTTGTAATGGTTTGATTTAGAACCTCCATGAAAAGATTTATTGTTGTTATAATTCTGTTGTTGTTTATTAAATAATTCTGAACGTCATTTTTGTAAAAGTATATCATTAATAAATTTGATCTTATCACTTTTTTTTTTAATGATATCATGTAATTTGTTACCAAAAATCCCATCAGTTTGTTATTCTATATGATTAGAATTGATACTGTTATGGGCTAACCAGCGAGTCTGTTGCTAGTACTATTATCCCAGTGTAACATTAGTAGAAGGTAAGTGCCGTTCAATTAAACTCTTGAAGTATAACCGATTTGGCCAGTTCTCTTTTGCTATTAACTTTAACACTTCTTGACCTTTAGTTGAACTCTGCTAGTCACTAGGGCTCTCCCAAATCTCCTAGTTGAACTTTAGTTTATATAATCACATGAGCAAGTTATCAGCATTTAGATAAGGGGAGTGCCGTTTATTACATAATTTATTTTTATTATAAGGCTATCCCCCCTCCCCCCCTGGTGATCTATAATATAAAATTAAGCTAAATAAAATTTATAAATTAAACTAAATAGAATTTATGTAAAATTAAGCTAAATAAAATTAATTTATTAAATAAAATTAAAATAAAAATTTATTAAATTGTTTACTAAAAATAATTTAAAAAAAATTAAAAATAAAATAGTATAATTATGATAAAATTATGACATCTAAAAACTTGATTTTAATGTAACATGCTCTGATTTTTTTTTTCAAACTAAATATATTCCAAATTTCCCAATTGATCAACCTAACCGATAAATATGAGAGCACATCGATGAATCAGCAATGAGATTCCGATAAACATATCCAGAACGGCGAGCCCTTAGATGTACCTCGTGCAGCAACCCTTAGCTTAATCTTTCTATTTTCGTGGGCCAACATGAGAAAATACCTACACCCAAGTTAATTTTTGGTACGTTCCTGGAAAAACTACCTAAAGAATTTTTTTTTTTAGTTGTCCCAGGTGTGGCAGAAGAAAACTGTCTAAGAAAGAGTTTGATGTCTTCTGAGCTGATGTAAAAATGCACATACCAGAGTTTTTTTTTTGTCTTCGGAGGAAACAATAGGTCTGATGAAAGAGATGATAAATTAAGATGAATGTAACGATAGAAAAGGATTTCAAGAAATTTATCGAAATCAACTGCATACCAACCATCGACCTTTGAAAAAGGGACACTTCACATCAACTGTGATACTAAGAATAAGCACATCTTAGGAAAGAGTCAATAATATCGATGCCCTGGAATGTACAGAGAAAAATCAATAAAACGCATACTTCTGTTACTTGGGAGCACACCCGCAGATGATCAGCCTACAACTGATCCGTTTCATTAGAAGATAACCCAAAGCTCACCCGAACCAAGCAAGAAGATCAAAACCAGAAATATTCAACACGCACATCCGTCATCCTGATTTGATAACTAAACTATAACCAAAGAGAAATTCATCAGTTCAAATATCCTACGAAAGAATCATCAAAAGGAATCACCAACCTCCATCCAGAATGCTAGGACAATGCGAAACCTACTTTCAAATTGAAAGACCTATAAGAAGATAATAAAGAAACCGCAAACCCTCCGCATAAATCTCAAGAAAGAAAATTCCGCCGGACACCCTGTTCTGATCTAACAATCTATCAATAAAGATCACAAACCAAATCATTACGTAACAACTTGTACCGACAAGAAGAGAAAGAGATGATATCTCTCGATGAATCTAAAACTATCCGAAACTATAGGACCATTAGAAGACAACGATATGCCGAATAAAGAGAAGAAAGAAATCTCCACCCGAATGAATCAAGAATGGTTAAAAGAACTTACCTCTTAACATCACCCTTTCCAAGCTTTGACCAATGAAGATGGATAAGAAGGTAACAAATCATAAAGATACACACCTACATTATTAATCAATTTGATAAAGGTTTTTTTTTTTTTGTTAGAATCACGGAAAGATTGTTTTGATTTTGTATGAGGACGCACTATATAGGTGCCAGGGAACTGTTAGGAATGAAGCCGTCGCATCCGATTATGTCATGAATTGTGCGCAAGCCCTAGATTGTGATATAAGCCGTGCTTTAATGTGGCTGTAAATAGGAACGTAGTTATAGTGGTGCATTTATGGGAAAAGTGAGGATAGTAATATTAGATAATTCTTATGTAAACATAATAGAACACATGTATATAAGAGTAACATTGCAGAAGGAAAAAAAAAATATTATGTATCATTTATTAATTAAAAATTATTTCACCTTTAACCTACCTCAGAATAAATATCCTTTAACATTACGTATAATATTCTACTATGGCTCAGAGTTTTCTTTTGATACCCGTATTTTCAAAAACTTATTTGTATGCTAATTCTACAATTATATATCATGAATTTTGTAATGCTTTTGCATTTTTCACAATGGTTAAATCTTGCAATCCAAGTATGAAACGACAAGATTTGATGGATGCAGCAAACAAAGAATGGTGCAAATATCAGAAAGAATCTGAAGCAACAATCAAAAATCAAATTAATCAATATTTGATTGCTAGTCCATCTATTGTTCGAACAACTGCTTTTTTTTTACCACCCAATTCACTTGACTTACCTAGTTCAGAATTATCAACTTCGAACTCAGCTGGCTCAAAATTACTAGTTTCAGATTCAAGTTCTTTATTATTAAATAAAACACCTATTGCTCCTAATGCACCAGCTCAACGCAAGTCTTTAATGTTGATTCAAGAAGCCGAAGCTAAAATAACTAAATATGAACATCTACTGATAAATACTAGTGATAAGGATCTTCGATGTCAGATATATGAAAAATTAAAAAAAACCCGTGCTACTATTGAGAAGGAAAAAACTTATTTTAATTTACTTAAACGTCATGCTGCATCTCAAGAGAAATATCAAAAAAAAAAACAAAGGCAACTTGAAGAAGGAATTGTTGAAATGTTTGATACAAGAGGACGTCTATTAGAATTTCAAAAAAATCCCGAATTGCTTGATCAAATACATGAATGTATTGAATTTGATGCAGCAGATAAAAAAAGAAGAAAAACTACAATTAAAGTTCGTATTATAAAACATTTAAAAGAAGCTTTACAAGAAAAATATAATATTTATATTACTCGTCAAACACTTTCAACATACCTTTTACCTCGACATTCCAATACACGTAATGCACTTCGTCATCGTTATCCAGCAAATATTAAAATTGCAGCAGTATCCCGATCCGAAATGAACTTTCATATTGATGAGCATTATTGTCTTGCATCCGTTAAAATGGTCAGAGAATTTGCTTCAACCTTCACCAACCATAGTATTATTATCTCACAAGATGATAAAGCCAAAATTGGTTTAGGTATACCGGCAGTTGGTAGAACTTTTTAAAGTCTTCAATCTTTTAATGAACCTGTTACCATTTCCGATCATGACTTTCCTCATGGAATAAAACAAAAACTCATACCTTCAGTTTATCTTATCATTAATCCTGGAGATACAAATGAATCGCTACGATAAGGTCAATTATCAATTTATATTAGACCAGAATATTTTGTCAAAACATCTTCGACATCGCATATGAGAGATCTAATTGATATCACAAAAAATAATAATTATATACAAATATTTGAACATGAGGAATATTTTAAATCTATATGGATCTTATTAATTAATGAAGGACCTGACGAAAATCCTAAACATTTAAAAAATATTATTGAATATTGTCATTTTTTCCGTAAGCTTAATCTTGATTACCTTTCAATTCGTACACATGCTCCTTTTCAATCTGCTTATAATCCAGTTGAACGTAGTATGTGTACTCTTTCCGAAAAACTTGCTGAAATTGAATTACCAATTGATAAATTTGGATCGCATCTTAATAATCAGGGTATAGTTATAGATAAAGATTTGGCAAAACGTAATTTCGAATTTGCTGGTCAATGCTTATATGAAATCTGGAAACGTGATAATATTAATGGAAAACAAGTTCATGTTAATTATATTGATTATAATGAAGATCCATTCCAAAATGAAAGAGATTTTATAACTTGGTTATGGATAGAACATCATATACAAATCTGTCAATATTCTCTTGATATATGAAAATGTTCTGATCAAAGTTGTTGTAATAAAGTTTATGCGAAAGAAGCAATTGATCTATTGAAAGAAAATAATGGATTTCTTCCACCACTTACGAAAGGAAGAGATGGTTATTATTTAAATCCGATTTATATTTTACAATATATGGATAAGGTAAAATTACCCAAATATGATGAAATTTGTTCTTCGTTATCAACACAAATGTATCAAAGATTTTGTTGTAATATATGTGGTAAATATTTTTCTAGGTTAAAAATGATTAACGATTATAAAAAAATATTTCATTCTAAAAAAAAATGTTACTTACCGAATCAATTTCTTTATTGAAATTTACATCATCGCAACCATATTTTTCAACAGATGAAATTGCTATATCATTAAATAATATTAGTACACAACAAATTCAATTAAGTAACGTAGCTTTTATAGAAGATTTTTCTAATTTATCTTCTACTAATTCATCTTATTCATCAAAAGTTTTTGATTTACGAGATACACTTTCTGATACTGAATAAAAATAAAAAAATTTTTATTTTTGAGTTTTTAAATTTTACAATTTTAATAATAATCTTTTCTAAAATAAGTAGGTGATAAACCTATTAACCCCCCTCCTACCTTTCTAAAATTACGTAATAAATGGCATGTTCCTAACAGGCAAAATAGAACACCAGATAAGAGTTTATTTTAAACAATAGTTTATTTTTATTAGGCAAAAAGACATACAAATCTTTTTTTATACTATTGAATTGCGCATGTATTTATACATGTGCCTATTATTTACATGTTTTCATTTGTTTACAATTTTACGTTATTTTAGATTTTTCTTTTTCATATTTTTTCTATCCAATTTTTTCACTATTCATGACAACAGGGTAATGTAATGTGATGTTGTGTTGCATGCCTGTGCCATTTTTACACATAACAATACATTTAAGTGCTTGATCTTGTCTGATCTCATTTACATATAATAAGGTATTCAGTGTAAGTGCCCTTGCTGAAAGTAATGCTTTCTCAAGATATTGCCATATATTCTTTTTATCTTGATCTTTATGTGGTTTTGCTTTATATAATGTTTTAAGTGCAAGATTAATAGGTCTAATAGAAGCTAAAAAATGATAAAATAACTTAGATAATAGCTTATCCATCTCCTTGGCATGTTTTGACATAATTCCAGTAAATTCTTTTTCTATTGGCAAGACATTAAACTTAATGTTTTTGTTGTGTAGATATACTTGAAATAATACTTTTCTATCTTGATTGCTGAGTAGATTACCCTTGTATAATATAGTTGCAAGGTTTTTCATTTTGTCAAGAGGGTCTAGCAATTGCTTTTTTCATTATCTGAGTTGTTTTCATCAATAGGTTATATATTAAGGTTTATAAAGATATTATCATTTTGAGTGTTTATAATATTTGATATCATCACGAGAAATATCTTTTCAAATACAGACTGCTAACCAAAAAAAAATGGCCTAAGAAGTAGGAAGGATTATTAGTATACTATATATCTCTTGTTTACTTTGTTTCAGATTATATAAAAATTTCATAATTATGTATTGAATGATTTGAAAGCTGAACTATTAATCAATAAAAATGACCGAAAGCATATAATATGCATTGCAATCTCAAAACAATATGTATTTTATAGATTTTGTCAAACAAATCTCACTACACAAATTTCTAGGTGCTCAAGAAAGTCCAATCAAAATAAAATTTTATATAAATATTTCGAATATTGAAGAAGCTAAGGTATGGATTCAAAAATTCATAGATTTATATAAGATAATAATACAGAAAACTCGAGAACACACTATTAAGAAAATTTGTTATATATTCTCAAAACGATATTACTGTATTCATAGTTACATCATAAAATTAAAACAAGAGAAATGTGTCAGTAATAAAAATGGTTTAAGTACCAAAAAAAAACAAAGTGCATATAAGAAGTGCATGAATACAAGATACGAACTGTTTAACAACACTAAGCATTTAGCTACTGAAAAAAGCCCTTTCTTATCTGTATATTGTTTCTTTATTTTTTCATTACAATTATTCTCTTAAATCAAGTCATGTTACGAGTTTTTATCTGGTATTTGACAAAACAAAGAATACACTCTTTAAGCTTTTCAATATTGGACATAATCCTAGCAGTGCATATCACACTTACTGGAAACAAATACAACTGGAATGTGAAAATAATAAAGAAATGTTAGCTGACAGAACAATATTTTCACATAAGAATAACATTAAATACCTTTATAAAAAACATCATAATCAATATCTTGAAGCTTAAAATGGAAAAGATATATTCGATTGATTAAAGAAGAAAATTATAAAATTTAATACTAATAGAAAGAAAAATGTATAGATACACTACATGGACAAAAGTATTGCACATCTTAAATTTATTATTATATAAAAATGTACATAATAACTTTATTTAAAATTTTAATATGTTATTGTTTATATTTTAAAAAAACACATGTATAATTTTCGTGTTTTTTCAATAAGTAAACATTAAATTAAATATAAATACATATACCCTTCCAGTATTTTTAATTTCAAAAATGTATCATTTAACTGAAAGTCAATGTGATAAAATTATAGATCTTTATAAAGATAAACAATCCTTATCAAAAATTTCAAAAGTTCTTAAAATTCATATAACAACTGTTTCTTGTACAATTAAAAATTATCTTAATAGAAACAATCTTACTACTTTTCCTAAAACTGGACGTCCAAAACTATTGACTTCTAAAGACAAAACCATTTTAAAAAAAATTGTTAAAAAAAATAACAAGAAATCTACAGAACAAATTAGAAACAAATTTATTAAAAAAACCAATATTGAAGTTTCTACCAAGACAATTAGAAAAAATTTGTATGAAATGAATATTTTTTCTCGTATACCAGCTCAAAAACCACTTTTAAATGATTAACAAAGAGAAAATCATCTAAAATGGTGCATTGAAAGAAAAGATTGGACTGTTCAAAAATGGAAGACTATTATATGAAGTGATAAAAGTAGATTTACAATATTCAAAAATGATAGTTCTGGTCGTATTTAGAGAACTCCTGATACAAGATATGATATTGAAAATATGATTCCAACAGTAAAATTTGGAGATGGAGAAATAATGGTATGGGGATGTTTTTCAAGTAAAGAATTAGGTCCATTAGTAAAAGTAAGTGATAAATTAAATAGATTGGGTTATATCAAAATACTTGAAAAGCATTAATTACCTTTAATTAATAATACTTTTAATTATAAGAAATATTTGTTTCAAAATGATAATGCTCCAATTCATACTGCTAAAGATGTTTAACAATAAATTTTAAAAAATAAAATTAGAATTTTATCTGATTGACCAAATCAATCTCCTGATTTAAATCCAATTGAATATTTGTGGTCTAAATTGAAAAGAAAAATAAGAAATAGACCAGAAAATATAAAAAATTTTAAAGAATTAGAAATTGCATTACAAGAAGAA
>CAJVPV010002314.1:0-13351 GCA_910591835.1 Acaulospora morrowiae
AGTGTACCATTTATGTGCCGAATAAATTATACGCCGCTTTATAGCTGAAGATAAAAGTTATATAATTTTGATTAGCCAAATTATATACTTTTTTGACGAATGATTGACAAGTGGCATTATGCCGAATAAATCCATTTCGACTAGTGTACGTATGCTGAATTTTATTTGATTACTTAAATAGTGTGGCTATATATATAAAGCTTCTTGTGAAGAGTGGTTATCTTCTTCCCTACTTGCCACAGGCTTGGGTAACCTGTAATCTGCCACAATCCTAAAAGGGTAGAAAAGGTCAAATACTAGGTGATCAGATGAAAGGCTAATTTTCATTAAATATTCTAGCCAGAGTAGCAACCACTTAATTAATTGAGCAAGTTATTCAAGTGAAGTATAAGGTGGAATATATTCAACTTGCTGTATATCAAGCCATATTTGGAAAGCAAACATGTCAATCCTAGTTATAACTTGGAGGCCAACCTGTATATAGTGGCTGTAGCACCTTTATATGATTAGGTTTCAAATTTATCTAGGTAGCTAAATGTCATTTAAGACATAATATAGGTTTTGAACTTTTTTTTCTTATATTCTTGAGTATTGCCAAGGAGCTTAGATAGAAGAGTCTTTATTGAACTTGGCATCTAACTTTTCCTAACAAAGAGAGATGTATATTACACTATTAAGTTATAAATCTTGTAAATTGCAAGTCTAAAATTATAAATAAAAATAATATGTGAGGACTGTCTGTTTCTTCAAAAAATAAAATAAAATAAAAAGCAGGTGAATTTGTTTCAAAAAAACAAGTAAGAAAAAACATTTAAAAAATTAGAAATAATAAAATAAGAATCAATTATTTATTATAGCAAATTGTACAATAAAAAAAAAATAAGAAAAATTATCATGAGATTAATTAAAAATATTTGGAGGCAAAATATAGTGATCACAATAGTTTTTTTTAAAAAACAGAAGAAGAATTAGATGAAAACTACCGTATACCACTGCATACAATACTCCCTCCAAATACTACCCCCCATTAATAATACCGGATAATATTCAAGAAAATTGTTGCTTGATAATTGATTACTACCTGGGTATATTAATATAATAATAAGTAAGACAATATTTTATAATAATGATATACCCTGCCACTAATACTATCCCCTCCTAGTAAAATACCTTCCCGGGTATTGTATGCAGTGGTATACGGTAGTATAAAACTGATGGAAAATCTATAATTGTTCAAGAAAATGGGAAAAATTATCATGATATTAAAAAAAAAGTCTAAAATATACCCATCATTTAAGAGTAGCTAGACAAAAAAAATATATTATAATAAATTACAATAATAAAAACTGAAATGCTACTTTATTCATGTAACCAATCTCTATAATAGGCATTGCGAGAAACCTATTTTCACAATTATAAAGGAGGAGAAAAGAATTGTGAAAAAGAATTATATAATATAAAATCACCATTATTTTCTAGTTGCATAGTTATTCTTAATGATATAAAAAACTAAAATATAAAAAAAAAACTCTCACCCGTTTACCGCTAATTTTTTGAAAATTTCCTTTTTAGGAAATCTTCTCTCAAGAAGCATTTTCCTCTCTTTATTCTCTAAAGCAAATAAGCTTTAAACCCAAAGGACATAAAGACTTTAAGGAATACTGTTGCATTGGGATGGGACCTCTGGTCAAGACTTAAGCAAGTTGGGAGTCTTCCTTAGCTCTTGGTTGCATAGGAAAAGGCCCGTGGCAGCCTTCCTTCATAATTTTTGTCTTTAGGTACCTTTCCTTTATGATCATGATAACCATCTTCCTCTCACCTTTTACCCTCTATAACACAAACTCAATTCTAACAACATATTCAAACAAAGTTATTGGATTTAATGTTTGTCTTAATACAACCTTTGAAAATTTATTATTTCTCTTTTCTATCTTTAAAACAATACCACGTACTATTTCTTCACTATTTTACAAATTTTTCAAATCTACTCAAAAACTGTAATCAGTTTCACCCCATCCAAAGATCTACACTCAACAAATGACCAATAAAACATTTTCACTTCTTAACAACAACACCAAACCTGTTTAAACTCATTCATAACCAGTTTCTTATCAAAAAAAAAAATTCCCACACCCAACAATATTTTCTTTATCAAAATACTCACACACTAATAATAACAACAGCAACAATCATAATTAACTGACACATATTGGATTGGGAGAGTGCATGACTGTGCCCTGCGCGGGTTCCAGTAATTTTTAACTAAAAAAGCACCAAAATCATACAACAACATTGGAGCAGGCTCCATATCCGACTTACTACTATCTCAACCACACCACCAACCTACAAACCACACAACTTTCCACAATTATTGTTAACAATAAAGTTGTGACCCACAAGCAGTAATGTTACCGTTAAAGAAAAAAGGCAGCCTAAGCCTAACCAATGTGAATGAAAGTAAATACTTTCATTGTGAGTGGAAGTGAAATACTGGGGAGTTGCATCCCATAATCTGACAGCTTAAGCCAGTGCTCCTCTACTGCTACTGGAGTTGCATCCAACTATTGAAAAGGAAGTGGTAACCTAGGTAGACACATTTGGTTTGTGCCCTGTGGGAGGAATTGTTAACACAAAAGATAATTGCATTCAAAACTCAATACTTACTATCACCACCTTAACAATTTTCATTCCTAATTCCTTAACTATATGCGGCTTTCAGGAAGTGATTAATCCTGACTTCAAATTAACGTATATAGCAACTTCACGTCAAAACTACCAACTTTCAACTTTCAATATCTCCACATTCCTTCACTTATACTATGGCGATCTTGTCTCCAAATTTTTATATTGATAATTTATTTTATCCTTATATATAGATAGTTCCTTTTTTAACTTTTTCCCTGCTCAAGAATTTTTTTATTAGAAACATATCTACCATAATAGGTGGTAGACTAATATATACATAGTTTACTTTGTCTATATATCTCATATCTTAAAAATTAACCATGTAATAATAATAATTACATATTAATAAAGATCATGAGACATGTCTTACCTTAACAGTAAAAAAAAAACAGACAATAAATTGACCAATAAAATTATTATTTAACTCTTAATCAAAAATTAGCATGTCTCACTCATTTTTAAAACACTTATTATAATTAACAGTCATATGAATTGTATTATTTCATAGTGACAAGTTTGCAGATAACTGTTACAATATACCTTATTGATTAAAAATATACCATCAATATTTATATCATTTTGCTTTGTAAAAATCCTATTAGGGATTGAAAAATCTATCAATGGCACTGCTCTCTATAGAGTATCAAGTAATACTTAAAATGAATTTAAAGAATTTATCTTCAAAGCCTATATCAAATCAGAAGAAAGTTTAATTCAAGAATTTGAAAAAGAGACAATAGTTCTGATGATAGGACATTATGTTTATAAGAAAAATTATGATTCTGAAAATTGAAATCAAACAGAATCGCAGGGAATTGTATAAGGTTCAGAACACTATTAAAAATAATGGTAGGATATATCCCACCTATTAAATTTAATATAAACTTAAGAATCGAATATAGAATTGAAGAGAATTGTTAGGATTTTTAGGAAAAATTGAATATGTACATATAATAAAAAGTTGAATTAGGTATACTTCATATTAAATAGATTGCATATATAACTAATTATTATTTTTATTTCTTATTTATATAATAACAAAAAAAAGTTATTCTGATACAAGCAATATCAGTAACCTCTATTATTTTTAGTAAAGCAAAGCCTACCTTAGATAATCTTTTAAAAATGCTTCTGTTGTTGATATATTCAACACCTGTAATAGCAGATTCATATATTTCTAATATAAATAATAGCAAAAAAAGTTTTATGTTGTCAAAACGATTGTATAATAGTGTTAATAATAATAAGAACACCGAATCAAAAGTAATCATGTCATATACCAATATGCATAGTCAATATAATTCAATAAAAACTAATCTGAAAAAGATCATATGTTAGTAATAGGAAAGTTAAAGATTAATAGGAGTTCAATACAACACATTATAGCATTAGAAATTGTGTAGAATTATACTAGAAACAATTCGTAATTATTAAATGTTTCTAGTTAAAACAGTACAAATATACAGGAACTTGAAAGTCTCAAAGTAAAATATCTTCAAATGAATATAAGTTTTAAGAAAAAATATAAGATTAGTCTGATATCAACATCTTCATCATTATTAAAAACATTTGAAAATGTCAAATCCCAAGCAATCAATTTCTTGAAGGCCATTGTAGAAATTGAAAAAGAAGAACCTATTGCTGAGACAAAATCATAAAAATTTTAATAAATAATATAAATTATAAATTAAATATATTGCAAAATGTAAATTTCAATTAACAAACCTATTTTTAAATAAAATATCCTATTTTAAAGAATTAATATAAATAAGATCCAAATCCAAATCTTATATTTTTTTTCTTGAAAATTGATATTGATTATATCCAACAATTATGAAATTTAACAATTTCAACTTATCAACTTTGCTAATAATGAACAATGACGAAATATAAAAAATTCTCAAAACTTATAAAGAGACATTATTCTAGAATCCTATATCTATAGAAATGAAATAAATCAAAATTTGTTAAATGCACCTGCCCAGAACAATAATTGTAATCAATCTGAAGTACAGTGTGGGACAAAAATAATCAGAAAATTTTTTGTGAGACAAAAAATCTTCTAACTTGCCCAAATTTGGTCCAAACTGCGCTATTTTTTTTATAGAATAAATACACAACCAGGGCAAAAAATGATGACCGTCTTGTGACCATAACATTTTTTTTTCTCGTGCTGCATCTCCTCGAAATGCTGTTGTCTCCTGAAAAGATAACGCAAAACTTTGTTACATTATGGAATATTGATATATGTAACACCAAGGAGCTACATACAAGAATGAAGGTTTCCTCTTCACAATATATGAAAACATCACAAAACTTAAAAAAATAAGTCGTTAGAATACTCAGGGGGCAATGGTCGTCCAGAAAAAATCACAAAGGAGGCAGTGATCGTGCTTGAGCAATACATATGCCGAGATTCCACCATTTCGACGAGAATTTTGGCAATAAAGCTATCGAAAAAAAGTATAAACGTTTTTTATTGAACTATTGCAAGGCATCTTAATAGTATTGGATATAAAAAAAATCTCTCCAGAGCGATGCCTATGCTTACTGAGGTTTATAAGCAAAAACGTGTAGAGTGGGTCCAAAAATATCATAACAAACACTGAAACCAGGTGTTATTTTTAGATGAGACAGCTTTCAGCTGTTCAGGAACACCGTGGAACATTAGTATAAGGGTATGCGGCAGATCCGTCCAATGCCAAAAGACTGAAGAAAAATTTTTTTGTGGGGTGGCTTCTGTGTAGTGGAAAAAACAAGTTTATTTTGCTTTAGGCAAAATATAGATGCAGAACTCTATGTAAAAATCCTCGAAAAACACTTACTCGAGGTTAACCGCATGCTTGGGGACAGGTGGCATTTTCAGCAAGACAACGATCCCAAACATACAAGCCGTCTTGCTTAAGATTTTCTTAAAAACCATTTCCCGGAGGTTATTAAGTGGCTGTCAAACAGCTCAGACTTAAACTCCATCAAGAACCTATGGAGTATTGTGAAAAATAAAGTAGAAAAAAAAATACCAAAAAATCTCGACGATTTGAAATGATTCATGACCGAAGAGTGGAATAATATCCCGGTGACCGTTCTAACTAACTTAATAAAATCGATGAAGTATTGTTGTGATCTGATTATTGAGTTAGGGAGGAAATGTATCTTATACTGACACTAATAAAGATTGATGTGTAGATCTTAAACTTTAAAATAATGTATTTTTTATGTCATATTAAATTGCAAGTTAATGTGAAATAAATGATTTTTTGATTCTGGTTATTTTTGTCTCACACTGTAATTCTTTCATTACCTATTAGTAATAATCCTTTTTCTCATCAAATTAATTTTCAATATCTTTTAAATCAGTTTCAAACAAAAATATTAAATGATTATCCAAGTATTCCTTGTATTTACTATTCAATTCTAATAATAAAAGAACATACCAAATGGTTACCTTATAATTTTGAAGAATGATATACATTAATATTGACTTTTTCAAATATTTCTATATATACTGTTAAGATGAAAAATAAACCATATAAATAATGAATACAAATAAGAAAAGAATATAAAAAGAAATATGATAGACCTATCAAGATATCCAGTATTTCTAGTATCTTCTAGTATCTTAAGTTGTTTATCTGATATAGCAAGAATAACAGATAGTAGCAAGTAATTATCAAGTATAAAATAAATAACAAGTATAGATAACAAGTATAAAGTTGTATAAATCATAAGGTATAAAAAGTATAAAAGTAAAATAATTATACAAAAAAATAGAAAGAAAAACACACATTAAAAAGGCTATTTACCTGAAGACGATCACAAACCAAGAAGTAACTACGCAGGAGATTACTATTCATGACGTAAGATCAACAGATTGACCTGTGTTATTGTCAAACTCAAACCAAATATATATGTCTCTTTAGAGAAGAAATTATTTTCCATCATAGTACAGCATAGGAAAAACAGAAGTGACAGACTCGTCATGTTTCATCGTAACAATACTATACATAAAAAAATAACTGAGGAGTTGTACAGGTTGCCATTTATAATGAATGCAAAAATTCAAAAACACACCAATATCTATCAATATTAACAGAAATTCTATCTGAAATCATAAGTATTCCAATGACACATAGAAGATATCTTTCATCAGTTCATATAAAATGTTCTTTAGATTATATTTCTGGCACAAATATCTATACTAATTATTAACATTTGCAAGGTTCAATTAATATAATATTTATGAATTTCCAAGATAGTTTCATGAATACTTAATACCTGCTTGCGAATAGTTAAGAGAAAATAATCATATTACTAAAAAATATCATTCAAATATTAATATTATATTTTCAAGACTTGAAAGTCCCATATCAATTTCATTATCTTTAGCAAAACAATCAATTGATTATTATCAAGTTCCATCTAACTTTCAATATAATTTTTTTTCAAATAAAATATCATATCTACTAACTATATTTAGTTATTCCTAATGATTTTTTTCTACAAGAAATTTATAATGAAAATACATATTACATTTGATTAATAGTAGAATTAATAGCAAATAGAGATGAAGAGAATTTTCCTATTTTATTTAATAATCCTAATTTGGAAGCTTTAATATTTCCAGATTTATTTCCTAAAGGTTAAGATTATTATGAGAATTTAAAGTGGCTTCTAAGATTTTAACCATCTATAGATAATTATGAAAAGTATATAAAACTGATAATACTATGTTCTGATTCTAGGTTCCGGCTTTATTGGTATTGATTATATTAGTTCTATTTGACTTTGAAAAAAAAAAGAAATTTTTAAAATCAATATCATTTTTTATCTACTTGAAAAGTAAACTATGAGCATCATCCAACAGTAATAGATCTTATTATAAAAAGTTTATATAATAATTAAAATATTATAGATAAATCAAAAACTATAACCATTTCCTTATACTCGAAAACTGTCACTTCATACTTTAAAAAAAAACAATATCAAGTTAATATCATAATACATTTATATAGATTACCACAAATATTTTATATAATGATTATGGCAGAAGACAAATAACTACATTTATATCAAATTCTGCATATATCAGATAATAATAATACTTTACTAACAAATCGGCCATTACATATATATACAGTATGTTCTATTGAAATTACCTTAATAATATTTGTAACAAATTATAGAAAAATTCAAATCTGGCTAAATGGAGAAAATAGAAGCATTTTTTCAAATGTGATAAATTTCAAAACAAAGAAATAATCTATATACATGGTTTTGTATATATAGAAAAAAAACATACAGAATTGATTGCTTTTGACATAATTCATGCAGATGTTCCTAATCCTAATATAGAACCTGAATTGTATTATTTAGTAATAACTTTTCAAATTCATTATTGTAATTACAGATGCAGATCACAAAATCAAACTGACAGACCATGTTTCAAAGGTTTTTCTCAACTCTTATCTCAAACAATACATTGTTTAAGTAATTAATTACAATACTTTTATTAATATATAAAAGAAAAAGATTGAATGGTTGTTCTATATAATTCAAAAACTTTGTTAATTTGACGTGGACACAAATATTTTCAGTATATTACATTATATTACATCTACTGAATTTGCAAAATATATAACAAAATATATAACAAAACCCAAGTTTTCATAATTATTTGATATTGATAAGCAAAATAAATATAGAAAATATATTATAGTATAAAAATTGGAAACAATAGAGTTAATAATACTTTTACTGCAATATCTATTAACAAGATATTCTGTTTTAATAATCTATCTTTCTTCAGTCCCCTCTCAATTAAGAACAAGATCTATTAAATCTATTTATTTATTAAATAAACAAAATAATGATAGTAATAACAATAATTATAATCAAGATGAACTTCCATATTGAAATAATGTAATTGATAAATACTTCGATTGATCTAATCATGAAAATTTCATTACTATTATATATCCAGATTATTTTCACAACTAAGGTTTCTAATGATACCATTTCAGTACCAAGTTGGTACCATTTTGGTACTCAGTTCAGAATCCTATTCACAACTATATCATTGGTTTGAGGTGGTCAAATTAATGATCCAAATTATTTCATGCTTAAAATCAAAAAGATAGAATAATCATTTAATAAAAATCACAAATTCTTCTAAGATTTACCAATTATAATATATAAAGTAGTAAACCATTCTTTTTTTAACATCTTATAATAAAAATTTATACAAGATCTGAATAAGATCTATTAGATAAAAATACTATATTGTAACAATACTATTGGCAAAGTAAGTGATACAAGGTGTATCATATAAGTAGCATAAACAAATTAATGGAAAGAGCAACACTCTAGAAATACAATGGTTTAATTTATGTCTCTTTAGAATATCTGGAACTTGAAATATCTTAAGTTAATGATTTTCTGATATATACAGGTGATATTTAGTATATGACACATGATATGTAATGTCCAATCCCAAAAGGTATTTGATATTATAATAGTATAAGTTTACAAATATCAATAATTCTATTTTGTTTTATTTTTAGTTTTTTTAATTATTAGTAAGAGATTTTAAAGGTATTAGGATAATTAAGATGAAACACTAGTTTATTATTTCATTGTTTCACTTTATATTATATATATATGATCTCTAGAGAACCAATAAGATTATACATACTATTTTAGATTTGTATTTGTATTTTATTTATTTATATTAGGAAAACATATATATAAGAAAGTATTTTTTCTTTTGAAAAACAATAAATTTGTTTGGTTTTTTTCATGTTTAATAAAATTTATTATTATTAATTATAAATAATATCTTGTTTATGACTTCTTTAATATAAAATATTACATACAGTATATATAGGGATTGATTTTAGGCTTTATTTTCAATAAGATACAATTAGACAATTAGTTATATCCATAAAAGCTATATATAAAAAAAAAATAGTCTATTAAGAGTATATAATTTCACATTAAGATCATTTCTTCTTAAATTAAAAAATTACAATCTATAAGTAAAACTTTTTCCTGATTGCATCTGTTTTGTTAAAAAAAATTTTTTATAGTAATTTTAAGAAAAATGTTTTACACTTTTTATCACAAGTGAGCCTCAGCTCAAAAATTCAAGAACCTTCAAGACAACTGGTGCAATGGAATGGGATCTCTAGTCAAAGTCTATTCAAGTTTGGGAGTCTTGCTTATCCTTCAGTTGCATAAGGAAAAGCCTGTAACAGTTCTCTTTTTATCAGTTCTCTTGCATATCTTCTTATTCTTATTACATCATAAAAACTATCTACATTATTACTATTATACTCACTAAATCATATATTTTCCAAAATATATATTCAAATAGAGTTAATAGATCTACTGTTTGTTTCAAGTCAACCCTTACATACAATATTCTCACAGTAATATTTGCTGCGCCATCTTAAAAGTTCAAAAATTTTTCAAACAAAAAACCAAAATTAGTTTACTCTCTCCAGATAATCAGCACCCTCCAATTATCCAATCAGATTTTATATAAAAATCAAAACAAAAACTATGCCAGCTTAAACTGGTTTTGTATCACAACAACAATTTCAATAACAAACAACATCACATGTACTATACTATCTATAGTAACCGAAGAATCAAAAAGATGGGACAATGAGTCCATCTGGAAGTTCTCTTGGAGAAATAATTGATTTTTTATATATAGATCTTATAGTTTACTTAATAAAGTTTTAGTTTTAGTTACTTTTAATTTTTTCTTCTTAATTTCTTTTATTCAAAAAAAAACTTCACCAAACAACTTTTCAAGTAAGTAGGCATAGCCACTACTTCTATATTTGATATTTTAATATTGCTTTTGAAATTTTTTACAATATTAGTTAAATATAGTACAAGTAGGCAAGCTAAAATTTAACTTGTTGTATACAATGTACCTAAGAGATATTGTTTCTTTCATGATATATATCTTGATATATATAAATCAAATAAAGAGATAATATTTACCTACTGGGATAACTCCTCCTCCAAAAAAAAAAATCACAATCTATCAAATTTCATTATAAATCAATTTTTTTCATTAGAAAAAAATCATACTTATTTATATAAAGCAATAAGATCCGTAATATCCGGATATATAAGTTGTAAGGTAAAGTGATAGGGGATCCTAGTGATGGTCAATACAAGCAAAAAACAAAAAACAAAAAAAAAAAAAGCCTTCTGTAGTCCACGCTCGAGTATGAATCCACCTTCTTGGTGTAGGTTGGTACTTGGGTTAGAAAAGTTGCAATAGCTAGGATTAACTTACATATGTAAAGATCTTTAATGTAATGATTATAAACTTTCATTTAATAAAAAGTCTCACATTTAATACCTATTTGCAAAAAAAAAAAAAAAATCACACTTATCTAGATATTCAATTATCTTTAAATCTTAATATGGAACAATACAAGATCTATAGTATACTATGTAATATATAGAAAAAAAGTAATAAAAGAAAATATCCTTACTTTTTTCTAACAGGTTCAGCTGAAACAGAAAAAATGTTTATGTTACTTCAAATAATTATATTTCTTTAATTCAAAAAAAAAAAATTTTACTTATGGCTTTTACTGGAGTTGCAGCACAAAATATTGGTGAAAAAACTATATACTTATGCTTGAAAATCTGATTTCAAGATAGAAACTATGAAACATTAATTCATATAAATAATCAAGATAAATCTGATTTTAAAAAAATAGAGATAATATTAATAAATAAAATATCAATAGTTAATGTTAATTTATTTATCTTTCTAAGTAATATTTTCACAAGAATTCATAAAAATAATCTTATTTTTGAAGGTGTACCAATACTTGTAGTAGGTGATTTGACTTAACTTTCTTCAATTAGATTATGTTATGTTTTTCAATCATCAGTATGGAAAAAATTTTTTTCTTTCTTTTTAACAATATCACAAAGATAATAAAATAATTTTGAATTTTATAATATTTTGCAAGAAATACATACTGGATATCTTTCAAGCAAAGTATAAATACAATAGAATCAAAAATCAACATAAACAACAATTCTTAGGAATTATACAATACAATACATATTGTTAATTTTCATTAAGCAGCTGATATTATTAATGAAATGTTGTGTAGTCACTTATCTTTTGACAATACATAAAATGATTCAATTATCTTGATTGCTAATAATATATTGGATTTTGAAGTATTGAATAATAATTACATAATATCTTAATTTAAATATCAAACTAATCTGCCCAAATTTGTATATTTGCAAGAATATGTCCATATAGTGTTCTTGAACAACAAATTATTTGATAATAATATCTGGAATGAAACAATTGATATAGTAACAGATATTATTAATAATACAAGTATTGAAGTTACTTTTCTAATCTTTACAAGTATAAATAAGATTATTGTTTAAAAAGAAATCACCTACTTTGATATTGATGGAAAAAAAGTCTCAAGACAACAGCATCAGGAAATTTTTTAGCAAAGATCTCCAAAGATCTTCAGGCGTAAACCTCCGGAGGACCTTCGTCGTCGTTAAAAAATTCCGGAGCGAAGGTTACTATATTAAACTCCAGAGATCTTCGATTTATTTTAATAATAATAAAATATATTTATATTCACGTATTATAATCTATTAATATTCAATTTTTAATGTTTATTTTATTGACTTTTAAAATTATTTATTATTACATAATGCTTGTTTATATTTATTTATTTGGTTAAATCTTCACTCATTGCTGAAGCCCTTCTTTCTAATTCTCTATTTTTTGGTAAGTGTTCCAGATCATTTTTAGTATTTTTCTATTCCTCTGGATTATCACTTATAGTAATAATTTGTCACTCATTCATTTCTTTATCTTCGCTACTTGAAGTTTCTTCTTCGAATTCAAGTCCTTTTTTAATTCTCTCCTAAAATATTATTAGCAATAATTTATAATACTTTGAAGATTTTTAAAAACTTACCTTATTTTTTTCTACTTTGCTTTTAATTAATGTTTCATTTATCGAAATATTTTCATTATTCAAATCAAGAATTGTTTGACATACTGCAATGGCAAATGCCACTTGTTCCTCAGAAGCATCTCCTTTTTGTAATAAATCTATAGACACCCGGCAAAAATCCTGATTTTCTTCGAAAAGTCACATGACAATCTCTCAAACAATCTTAAGAGACCATGGGTATTTTGATGAGAAGAACATCTTTTATTAATGACTGAAAAGATATTGTCAATACCGATTTCTTAATAATCAAGGATTTAGACTTCTGGCCGAAGAACACTAATGATTAGACTTAAACACATGTCCAAAGTCATATGATATCCGCCGATCCCGAAGCTCCGGAGTGACGCGAAACCCGAAACTTATAGTGATCATTAATTCAACATAATTTCACTAATTAAACATGTGTTATCAATTAGTAATTGATATTAAGGGGTTATAGGATATTATTAATGTGTTTGATTAATACTATTATTCATTTATTTTCTTATTTTATTTTCTTTTTCTTTATTAATGCATATGATCTCCAGGAGAATTACTAAGATTATATGTATTTTATTTTTTTACTGTTAAGTGAGGCATTTCTCACGATCTTTATTAATAAAGTAAATTCGTTACATAATTAATATTAAGAT
>CAJVPV010002315.1:0-13350 GCA_910591835.1 Acaulospora morrowiae
TTTCACGTGAATTGCTTTTGTTTTGAAAAAGTTATTCACATTTATGTCACGTAAATAAAATTCCAAAAAGTTTTGTTGCACACTGTATGTATAATTCTATTTGTTGTTATGTTTGGTGGTCTTGTTGGAGTGATTGATGCTAGGTACCATCTGTGCGAAACGAGAAAAAGATATATGGATTCTTATTAAGATGAATTGTTTTTTGTTGTTTGAGGAATTTTGATATTGATAAGGTTTTTTGTTTGGTCCCTAGAGAGGAGTTGGGTATAAGATTCGTAAGGTACTGTAATTTATCTGCTTCTGTATTTGGACTTGACTAGAACTCAATAGCAGTTTTTCTGTATTCAATCTTGATGTTCTTTAGGAGTGGTTGAAGCCTGTTTCAGCTCCATTTATAGTTAGGTGACTTTTTTCCAGGTTTGCTAACCTGGCACTGAAGTAGCTAAGTTATTCTGCTATCTGTGAGAGTGAATTAAGTAGTGGTCTGGTTGGGTTAAATTTTGTGCTGGATTTGTTACCTCTTCTTCTTTTGATACATTTTTCCTTCTTGAGGTTATGCTGTGCCTTGTCTAAGAGAGTTTGTTTGTTTGTTTGCATAAAATCTTGTTTGATTACCTGACTTGTTTTTTTGTGAAGGGTTTTATACGTATTTATTTCTCCAGGTTTCTGGCTACTTTGTGGGTCTTTATATGCTGTTTCACTGTCTTTTATGCTTCATCAGGTCTGATTCCCAAATAGAAAGATGTGATTTGTTATTGCTTGTTGAAGACTTTTTCTATCCTTGAAACCTATGATTGCAAATCTTCTTTTTTTCCCTGATCGGCTGTTCAGAGGGATATATACTGTCTTTGCTTCAGTATATTTGATTGCACTTATTATTCTTGGGGATGTTGTATCTCTTCCAATTCCATAAAGTCTTGCAGTATATTTGTTTTTTTGTATTAGGATTTTTTTGTAGTCTTGGAGTGGCATAATTCTTGACATGATCTCACTTATCGGAACTGCCCAGACTTCTTGTAGGTTTATTCTAATGTCTTTAAGCACTATTATTGCTGTCTTGAAGCATTCTTGCTCCTCTATCTGTGTGTCCATTTGTGTGACCATGCCATAGTTTTTTATTGCTCCTTGGATTCTATGCTTAGAAAAGTTGCAAGGAATGTCCAGAATTATAATTTCTGTTTCTGTACCTTGTGTCTTGGGGTTAATTATATTTGGCATATCTGTGGCCTTTTCTTTGCCTTTCTCTTTATATTTGAATGGAGAGCTGCTTTTAGGAAGATTGTCTGTTGTTGGCTATATGGCTTTTGTGTAATTCTTGGGTTATTGCAATTCAAACTCATCCAGTTTAAGTACTTTAATGTTTTTTGTTAGGGGTTTTTTGTCTGCTTGACTTAGTTCCTTAATGAACCTTTCCTTGTCCATCTCTGTATTAAAATATCCAGTGAACTATCCATTTTCCTGGATGTGTTCTACATTGATAAATGAGCTTTTGATTGGAATTGCAAAGATCTTTGTGATTAGATCTAATTGCTCTTTCCTATTGTTTCCAGGAAAAGTTCTTATCAGTATGCCAATATCATAGGGTAATAAGCTGTCCTTTAGATTGTATATATTGGATTTGCTGGGTGGTATAGCTGGTGTCTTGGCAAGCTCGTCTTTTTTTGGAGATTGTGAAATGTTTGCTAACTTGGGTGCTTGTGTTATTGTTTGGGTGTGCAGTTAAAATGGTATCTCTTTTTTTGTTGATTCTTTTTTTCCCTTTTCTGGTCCTCTTTTTAGGTATAATATCTTGAGATTTTTATTCTCCTTATTGTTTGTCTTTTCAATACAGCCTATCAGGTCAAGCTGTAGTTTGAAGTGTACTGTGTACCAGTAATTTCCATTGGTAAATTCCATGTTGATGAGGTTGCTTTCAGTTTTAGATAACTTAAAGATATTCATTAGGTACTTGACTTGTTTTTCTTTATTTTCTCCTAATGTATTTGCTACCAAAATGCTTGCTGTATATACTTCTTTTTTTGTGATTAAGTATGGATTAATTGATTTTGTAGTTCTGTTTTTTGTTTAGTAGTTCATGCTTTTCTGAATATCAAGTGGTGTGTCTAGAAGCATCTTCTGGTTGTGCAATCTTGTAATGTTTGAAGTGATTGCTTCTTGCATCTCTTCTATATTTGACATAATTATTTCTGGTGCAGCTGGCTCTTCCTGTTCAGAGTTTAAAATTTCCATCTCGATTGGGTAAGAGGATGTTTGTGCCACGTGACCTGTATCCTGGTTTACTGGGGCCTGATGGTCTTGTTGATTTGAGGATTGTTTTTGGTGTGTCAGATGACTGTTGTCTGTGGATGTTGTGGATTTTGGATGGTTATCTTGAGGGTTGTGTTCACTTGGCCTAAGAATTGTGAAGATGGTAAATCTGTCTGATGGATCTTTAATGATGTGTTCATCAAGTATGAATATGCACATTTCATTTTCTCTCCAAAGATCTTTTACATATCTATGGATGATGTCTGCTTTGACATTTGTCTGGGATTAATATTCATTATTTTTGCTATGATAGTATCCAATGGGGTAGTGTTGAATGAAATCCCCAGGTCAATTTCTTCGGTTCATTTTTGTAAAGACAGTTGTGGATCATCTTTTGGAGCTATAACTTATCGTCAGCGTGATAATCATCCTTAAGTGTAAGTAGGTGATCTATAATCTTATCTTGTTTTTATATTGTTTCTGCATCTAGTTGGATAGAGTCTTCATATGTATTTGTGCTGTAAGATATTTTGGATGTTTGTGTATTTGCTTGTAAACTGTATATCTATTTGTAAAGGTATATCCTATTATTGCTATATTGTCAGATATTTATATATGTTTCTGTTGTGTGTTTGTCGTGTAGCTTGCAGATATCACATCGGTATGTAAATATATTGTGCTGTTGTATGCTGTAGTATTGATATATGATATGTGTTTGTTGATTGTTTCAGCATGCTGCTGTATAAGTGCTTGTTGTATTAACAAGTATGCTACGTGTTTTGTTG
Source organism: Acaulospora morrowiae (assembly GCA_910591835.1). Taxonomy (NCBI): domain Eukaryota; kingdom Fungi; phylum Glomeromycota; class Glomeromycetes; order Diversisporales; family Acaulosporaceae; genus Acaulospora; species Acaulospora morrowiae. The sequence goes on from CAJVPV010002315.1 coordinate 3,033, forward strand.
TTTATGCTGTTTGACATGTGTCTATATATTTGTAGTATTGTAGTAGTATTGTATTGACATGTTGACGTGTATTTGTTTCTTGCTGTTATTTTGTTGTCACAACTTTGGGACTTGTGTGGACGTGTTTGGATGTGTCTGGTTGATATTGATATACTGCTGCTACACATTCATGTAACTGTTAATCTTTTGGAGAAGTTAAACTGTTTCTGGTTTTTTTTACTCCTAAGTGTTTGGTTCGCATAACAGTTATTGTTTATATTGTTATTTTAGATTGAATAGTGTTTTCTTTCCTTAGTCACAATAAGAGAAAGTCTTGGTATCCTTCTGGCCCTTGCTTTAGTGATGAGGTTGCCTGGTTTACTGGGTGTGATCTGGCTAAGCAGAATCATTCTGGTATCTAGGAAGGTATCTAACCTGGTGCATGACTGGCCAGTAGCTTGTGAAGTATAATGCTGACTTTCTCTCTTGATTTAACTGTAAATTGTGTTATTTGTCTTTTTTTCTTTCCTGATAAGAAGTCCCAAGTGTGTTTCTATTTGTATGCTAAAAAAGAAAAGAAAAGAAGTTAGTTTGTAAGGTTTTAATATATATTTGTTCTGATGTTTTCTTCCTGCTTGGCAGGTGATTGCAAAGTGTTTCTTTTCAAAAGATAGTTTTCCTGGTGTTTCCTTTGGATATTTCCTTTGGTTTTTCTTGAGTTGCCAGAAAAGAAAATTTTTTGGATTTTTTGTGATTTGTGGAAAGAGTAGTACTTGTTTTATTTAATAACATTTGCTTTTGTACCAGAAATTATATATAAATTATTGACTACTAAAGATTCCAATACTAATGAGCCTTTTGTAAATCAAATATATATATATAATCAAATATTTGCATTTACATTAATTAAACTCAATTAAATAAGAGTCTTGCTAATGCTAGAGAAAAAGTATATACCTTTAGAATTCAAGATAAACTTTATCATAAAATAGGTTCATTAATGTCTCAATCAGATGAAAAACCTAAATTTGCTCAAATTTATTTTTATAATTTTATAAATTATGTCAATCAAGTTAACAGAAGATATGAAATAATGAATAAATCATTAAATTATGAAATGTTAACAAAACTCCAAAAGGAATTAATAGATATTAATCTATTTGTACATATTTTTATAAGTATAAGAATCATTGAAGAATATCAAGATCATAAGATATTATATATAAAAATTTATAATACTTATGGTAAAGATATGAGATATATTGATCCTACAGGGTCATTATAATACTAAAGCATGATTCCGTATAACTATAAAATTTAAAAAATTCAAGAATACAAAGTTTTTTTTTTTTTTTTAATACGGGTGGCTTATACCTTGTTTTATTGGGTTATTTGATTGAGTATGTACAAATTTATCTTATACAAATTTCCCACTCTTGTTTTTCCAAATAAAACTCACTAAGGATTTCTCTTACCGCATGGCTTATTGCCAAGTATTGACATATACTTAGCTAATGTGCCAAGGCTCTATCAATCCCATTTCAAAATTGTGTTAAAAGAGTATATTGTGTTCCAGTTGATCCAATCGTAGCTGATTGTTTTATAATTTTGTTAAGTCCTGGTATAAAGGTTTTCCCCATTGATGTTTTTTTCCTTTTTTCCGATAACTATCTCCTTTTTTCTTGTCTGCTGATATTGTTTTCTTCTTCCCATTTGACAAATTGTTCACATCTGTTTATCCATTTTTGGTGTAGTTCTTTTAAAAATCTGTCTAGTATGCTGTGTATCATTTCTTGTTGTTTGTCTTTTTCTGTGTATTTTTTAATTGTTTGAATTATCGGTTTGGTTATTGTACCTCTAGCGACATAGTTTTTGATTTTTTGTATCCATGTGCTTTAGTATTGTTGGATTTCAATGTTCAATTCATGTTTTGGGTAGGTTGTGGTTTTGCTGCAGACTTCTTCGTTAATTATCTGGTTTAGTATTTTGAAGATGCTTTCGCCATTGTTTTTGCATCTCATGCAATGCATGTTGGATTCTATTTCTTAATTGCAGAGAATGCATGTTTCATCTGTGTAGGTCTCTGAGAATCTTTCATGAAGTTTGTCTTTTGTAGGTAATTCTAAATTCCATAGTTTGAACCTGAAAGATCTTGTTGTGTGATCTTTGTGATTGGTGGGTCCTGTGGTAATTTTGGATAAATGTTTTTTCTTAAGAGTTTCTGCCCAGTTGATAGTATCTCTTGTGTTTTGGTTGTCAGTTGTGATTGGATTGCATTCCAGTATCCTCCAGCTTAGGATGTGTTTGATTCTTGTGATGTTTTTGCAGATTACTGGGATTGTATTTTCCAGTACTTGTCTATTCCACTCTTGTGTCCATGTTTGTTTCTTATGTCTGATGGCTGGGAAGTTGAGAATTGAATCTGCCATTTGGTTGGTTGTGTCTTTGACTAGTTGGTTATTGTCAGGGTCATGGTTGTAAACTTTGATCTTTTTCCCTATAAATTTTATTTTTTGGGAGTCTAGAATATATATGATCATGTTGATTATGTTTTGGTTTTTCAAAGTTCGAATTTGTGTATGATCGTTTTGTGTTTTCTGAATTGCATTTAAAGCAGCTTGACTGTCATTGCAAATGGTAACTGTGCTGCCTGTTGGAGCTGTTGTAAGAAAGAATGTTATTGCTGCCAGTTCTGCTCTTGTTGATGAAGGGAAGTTTTCAACTCTTCCTTGAAAGCTTGTGTTCTCTATCTATGGTATGTGCCATCCGAAACCCATTCTTTTGTCTGTGTTCATGGATCCATTGGCAAAGACTGTGATCGTTTTCTTGTTTCCTATCTTGTGTCTGATTGTGGCCAGTTGCTTCAGAGTTGTCGTGGATGTTGTTATCCATTTTTTGATTGTGTATATGTTCATTTGAAATGTGTCTTGTGTTATTTATGGTAGAGCTGGAAGATTATGGTGTGAGAAGGTGTCATTAAGCATTTTTTGCATGCTTGTTGGTGTTGTCCTGCTTCTGTGGCACAGGTTAGTGTCTGTATTGAGTCTCAAACTTTTTTTGCTTTTGTGCACTGCTATATTGATTATGCTGTTAAGGTTTTATTGAAAGATACATTCTCCTTCTTTTCCTTGGATATCTAAGGTGCATCCAGTGTATTTTTTAAGAAGTGAGAGGTTGTTGATTCTTGTGTAATGTTGTAGTTTGGCTGTGTTGCCTGTAATTGCTTTTTGCCTTCCTATTATACTTTGATTGTTTGTTTAGGTTGCTATCCACTTTATATCCTTTTTATTGGTCTCGATTGCCAACTGCATCAGTATGGGTTGAGCTGTATTTTGGTTCTTCTTTCTTCGATTATTAGGTAAATTCTTTCTTCTGCCTGTAATTCTATGATCCATTTGGGTTTTTTCCTATTGGGTTTTTTGTTGAAATACATGATCTCTACTCATGCTGCCAGTCTTGTGCCAGTGTAGTTGGTGATTTGGTTTATGAACATTATTTGATTTTTTGCTAGTTGTTTTCTGTGTTTGTTGTACCATGTTTCGCCCATGACTTCTTGTAGAGTTATATCTGATTTTTTAAGGATTTGAAGGGTTTAAGTTGTACCTGTGAAGCCCTGTTGTCTCAGCAAAAAAATTCAATCATGTGAGAAGTCTTTGCCTGTGGGAAGTATTGGTGTCTGGAAATGAATGCTTGTTATTGGATTTGTTGACCAGTATATGTTTTGGATTTCTTGCAGTCTCATGTTCATGATTTTCCCAATTATCTTTGTGTTGTTGGTTAATTTGGACCAATTGGTAGCATGTTGAAGAATTTGGTGATCCCATATATGAAAGAAGCCATATTCCATTGGGTTGAAGAGTATGGTATTCAGACTTGTATGTGCCAACTTGAGTTTGTGTTTGTATGTTTTGTTGAGGTGACTCATTATTTTGTTACATGTTGTTTCGGAAAGGATAAGGTCTGCCAGGAGGTAGTTTACTGAGGGTGTCCAGACCTGGTTGTATAGATATTTTAATTGTTTGTCAGTTATTGTTTTCCATTTAATTGTGTTGATGACTTTGATTGTTTTAGTGAAGATTAGATGTGTTTGATATGTTTTGGTTGCTGCTCCTTCCATGTGTATTCCAAGTATTCTGGTCGCTTGATTTGGCTTAAGGGCTGTGATTTGTTGGTTTTGTATTGTTATGTGCTTTTCTGTTGGTTTTTTGTTGTTTAGAATTATTAAGCTGGATTTTGTACCATTGATATTGATGTCATTGCTATTGAAATATTTTGTGCCGATGTCACAAAGTTTTTGAAGGTTTTCCTGACTTTGTGTAGTTAGGGTTGTATTATCCATAAAGGCTGTACATGAGATGTTTTGCTTGATTATTTTGGGTGGGGATGTTGGTTTGCTCCATTGTCTGGCAGTTAGGATGTATCCTTGTGTGTTCTCTGCTAGTTGTGTGATTAGTGGATCATAGAATATTTTCCATAGGAGTGATAAGATTATATCTCCTTGGTCTATTCCATCTTCTACCATGTATGACATTGTTGGTCTGAATGGTGTGATTACTTGGTTTTGTCTGTTATCACACATATTTGTTATGATATTGATTATTTTTTTTGGGATTTTGATTCTTTCCATGGCTATAATAAGTCTTTGAATGTTAACTGAGTCATATGCTTTTGCCATGTCTAGGCCGAGAATCCATGCTTGTTTTTGGTTTTGTATTGCATTATCTTGTATTGCTCTCAGGATTTGAATTGGTTCTTAAGTGCTGCATCCAGGAAGGGCTGCCCAGTTGTGTAGTGATAGGATATTGTGGTTGCTGAGGGTTGTTGCGAGTCTATTTGTGATTATTTTTGTTAATATTTTTCTTGTTGTCTCCAGGAGTGTTATTGGTCTTGTGATGTTGATATCATTTTCCCATGGTTTGGGCTTGGGGATTGGATAGATATTTCCCTTTTTCCATTCAAGTGGTAGGTGTCCTTTCTGAAGAATTTCGTTAAAGAGGTCAGCTATGTATGTGAGGGTTTCTGTACTCAGTTTCTTCAGTGCAATATATGGAATACCTGTGGATCCGGGTGCCGATTTGGATGTTCTGCTTCTTAAGATCTTTTGAATTTCTTCTGTCGTTATTGTTGTAAGTGTCTGTTTATACCATTTGCTAACAATATGTGCTTTGGGTTGTAGTTCTTTATTTCATCTGTCATTGTCGAAATGTTTTGTATTCCGTTTTTTGGTCCATTGTTGAAAGTGATTCTAACTGTTTCCTTGATTTTTCTGGATTCTGTTATTATTTGTTCCTCAGGTGTATGTGTGATAATTTTGTCAAGGTTTATGCTTTGTTTGGGGTCATCTAATAGGTTTCGAATCATTTGTTTTTTATTGGTGCAGAAGTAGTTGTTTCTTTGCTCAATTCTTTCTTTAATGCTTTCTTCTTGCTTGTTTGTGCAGAGTTTTTTGAAGACTTGTTTGTAGTTCTGCAGATGTGACTCTAATAATTGTTTTCACTTTTGTTGTTTTGTAGATCTTGAATAGGGTTAATTTTAAGGTTTTGTCTGTGCTTTACTTTCTTGATAATGTTATTGGTTTTTAGAGTAAACATGTCTTCTGTGATTTTTTGTTTTTCTAGCCAATTTGTTAGGTTTCTTAGTTTGATGATTTTTCAAATGATATATGATAATGGCTTGTGTTGTTTTGGTTTCCTCCTTTTTTCTTTATATTTTTTAATATATTTGGCTGCCGCTTTCAGTAAGTTGTCCCTGATAAGGTGCCATTTCTTTTCTATGGTAATGGTGTTTTCAGAGGTGTTGGGCTATTGTTGTTTGAGGTTTGTGAGAATTTCATTGTCAAATTTTTTCCAGTTTTCTGCTGTTGTGTCTTCCCATCTGTATCTGTTGTTTGGTTGTTTTTTGAGATGGTTTTCTTTGGTTATGTTTGTATTCCAGAGTTGTATGGTGGCATGGGTAAAATTGTGATCAGTTTCATAGATTATTTTGTCTATTTCTTCGATTTGTACTGTGATGACTATCCAAAGGGGAGAGGGTGTAATCCAGATTTGATCTATTCTGCTTCGGATATTGTCCTGATTTTCCCATGTATGCTGTGTATTGTGTGGGTTGATTTCCCTGAAAGTGTCGATGTATTGGTTTGCTGACAGTCATTGTGTGGTTGTTCCTGTTGGTGAAAATTGTTTGTGTTTGGAGAAGTTGAGTTGGGCATGTCGCGACTTGGGTTTGTTACCATGTTGAAATCTCCAAGTATTATTGTGTGCATTTGTGATGCTGTTGCTTGTGTTAGAATTTCTGATAACTTCTTGGTGCACTTGTGATGTTTTTGATGTGATAATGCTGATATATATGTTGCTATTATTTGTACTTTTCTTTTAAATTTGAAGAGGAGGTCAATCCATATGATTCTGTCTTTTCATGTTTTAATTTTAAAGATGTGTCTTGCTAAGTCTTTTTGGATCAGGAGTGCTACTTCGAAGCCTTTGCTTTGATTACTGGTTTCACTCCAGTTGGTTTGGTAATTAGGAAAGTGGATAAAAATTCCTTCATTTTTTGAAATATTTGTTTCTGTGAGGGCTATTATATCGCTTTTGGATTTAGTGATCCATTCTGTTTACAGTGCTACTTTTTCTATATTGAATCTGAGGCCTCTGGTATTAATTGTAAAGATGCTCCATGTGCTAATTATGTCTATTAATGTGTTGTCAATTTGTATTAGCTCTGAGTAAATTGACTTGCTTGGTTCTTCCTGTGGTTTTTTGTTTGTATTGTTTGTTAGTAATGGTTTTGTAATATTTGTAATCGTTTTGGTTTGTATAGTCTGTGGTGTAGTTGTGTCTTCATTACTGTGATTGGATTCTGAGTCTAACCATATTAAGATTGTTTCGAGTTGTTGTGGTGTTAAGAGGGGGTTGTTGATGTTGTCAGTTTGTTGGTTGTTTGTTGGGTTCAATTGTTCTTTGTTGTTGTTGTTATTGTTGCTGTGAGAATTCCCCATATTTATTGATTGTTAGTGTTGTTCTTTGTTGGGGTTTGGACTATGGCATCTATTGTGATGAGCATTTGGTTCATCTTAAAAAAGTTGTGTTTGGATGCTTCTGAGGTCTTCGAAGCTGTCTTCTGAGGTAGATTGCATAGGATTGATTTGGGAGATAGATGATGATTCTGGTGAGGCTGGTGTTTGTTCACTGTCCATTGTTTCATAGTACTCTTCATTATAGTATTTTAAGTTGGTGATGCATTTATCCAGTTCTGTGACCTGGTGTCTGATGGTATTTAGTTGTTGTTAGATTTCTCTAAGAATATTGGTTATGTTTCCGAGAGTTGCTGGGTTTTCATGTTCTGTTCTAGTTATTTGCAAGACCGCTCTTGTGTATGTTACTGCTCTTGGAGTTGTTGGAGTTCTGGGTTTACTGATGTTGCGGATTGTTATTGTTTTTTCTGGTTTATATTTGTTGTAAAGGTTTTCGAACTTAGTTGCTTGATTTTTGTTATAGGTATCCCATTGGTGGCGTCTTTCTTTGATTGGACAATCTTTGGCCAGGTGTGAGGTTCCATTACATATCGCATATAGCTTTGTTGAGATTGGAGTGAAAGAGAGTATGGTTTCTCCTAGGGTATATTGTGTTTGTACTGCTACTAGTAAGTCATCTTGTGTTTCAAAACTAATAACTGCGAATTTCTTGGGTCTGTATCCCCTGTTTTCAGATCTGGGAATGTAGCATGTGCAGCCTTTGCATTGTGTTAAGATGTTTTTGATATCCCATGCTGTTGTGTTGGGGGTAGATTTGTCAGTTTTACTGCTATTTCGTATCTCTGTTTCATTTGTTGTAGTGTCTATTCTGCGTCATTAATTCTTACAGAGTCTCCTTTGATGAGAATACTTTTGTTGTTGACAAGTTTTTTCCTTGTGTTCTGGATCTTCGAAAGTGATTGTGACACACTGCCATAAATTTTGGATTTTCATAGTGATTCCTTGGATTTGGCCATATTTGGAGAAGACCTGTTTCACTTCAATGAGTTTTGTGTTCAGGGGAATATCCCATACTACAATGGAGTTTGCCTTGTTAATTTCTTGGCATCCAGTTTCTATGTGTTCAAGCTTGTTATTATCCATTTCTGGAAGTATTATGGTTGTGGCATGTTCTGCTGCATATTGATCAGCGAAAATGGCAATAATATTTATGTTCTCTTTTTTTCCTTCACTGCGCACAGTGAGTAATTCTTCAGGAGAGTTGAGAGCAAGGATAATATGTTCTAGTTTTTGATGTGTTGTTTTTCCTTTGACTAGATTTGCTGGAATGCCAACCTTGTAGCGTTTTCTGCCATATCTGGTTGCTCTGTCGAATGGAGATCTTGGTCTTGGTTTGCCTTGGAGGTTATCAGTTTCTCAACCTTTGATTTTTGCGATTGTGAACCATCTCTGCTCTGGATTGTTTCTTTGTTCGGTTTCCATTTCTTTATCAGTGTCATCGATTCTGGCATACATTGGTTTGCTGCTAGTGGTGTCGAGTTCTTGGTTGTCAACTTGTGTACTTGTGTTGTTGGATATGACAAGATGTGTTTCCACTATTTTGCTCCATAAGAATGTTGATATTGGTGATTCTTGACTTTGTTGCAAGGGGTGTTCTGTATTTGGTTGTTGCTGTTGTTAGTTGTCTTGGAGGGTTTCTTTTGGTTGTGTATTGACACTCGAAGTTTCTTCTGCTGTTTGTTGGTTATTGTTGGTGGTTGTGCTGGGTGGTTGTTTTGTGGGTTTCTTGGTTGCAACAATAGTGGACTTCTTTGCATATGGTTGTGCTCTAGGGGTACCTAGGTATTTGCCTGCCCTTCTCTTGTATCTTAGTGTGTGTTCTGTTGTAGGAGGAGTGTTGGAAGCTTTGGAGCTTCATTGATAGCTTGATATCTTTCCTTTACTTTTTGTCCTGTCACTTTCCAAAAAAGGAAATTTTTAGGAAATCTGTTATGTATAGTGTTAGCCTGGTAAAAATCACATGGTATAGTCACGTACCATGACTATTGCGTCGCATACCCTGGAAATTTAGGATAACATTAGTAATTAATATAGCAAAATGTAGTCATAGAGGCTTATGTAACTTACCTATAGTTTATTTTAGCCCCAATAGTTTAATATTATCAATTCATGCATCAATAGTATAGCTGTAGGATTAATAATTAATAAGCGGGTGGATAAATAAATAGCAGCAGTGTAGAAGAAAGGGACGACACGAATACATACAAAGTAAATTAATAAAAAAAGGGATTAAAAGAGAAATGATAGTTACTTTGAGTTGCTATAAAGAGAAAGTAATAATTAACAACTTACCTTTTTAAGTACGCACCGTTTTAGAAAGGATAACCACCGCTAGAAGGACATAGCCCAGGGTATCAGGAAGGAAACGAGTGCCAGGAAAGAAAAGAAGAGAAGTTAATTAGTACTGCTCAGCTAAATCAATTATACACGCCTCAACTTACCTTTAGTAATGTGAACTTTGGACCGGTGAAGCGACTGACTCGCTATTTTCCGGCCCAACAATAGAAAAGAGTTTTTTTTTTGATTCGAGAATACAAAGTTCGATATAAGATGATTTAATTTTTATATGCAGATGATAGAATGAAGATATACAGAAAATAAAATATAAAGTTTAATTAATAAATTTTGGATTTGATATTTTTTTTTGTTGTAGTATTTTTTTTATATTTTAGTATTTCTTTTCGAGTTTCGCTATTTTTTAATTTTTTTTTTTTCGGGATCCATGAATTTTTCTTTTTTTTTGAGAATCTATAACTTTTTCTTTTGTTTCGAATTCAGTTCTTTTTTTTTCGGAATCTATGATTTTTTCTTTTTTTTTTGAATTCAAAAACTTTTTTTTTTGGAATCCAAAACTTTTTTTTTTTTTTTTGAATTTAATACTTTTTTTTTTAGATTCATGATTTTTTCTTTTTTTTTCAAATTCAATTTTTTTTAAAAGGAATCTATAATTTTTTTTTTTTCGAATTTGATATTTTTTTTTCAAGATTTATGATTTTTTTTTTTTTCGAATTCAATATTTTTTTTTTCAGGATCCATAATTTTTTTTTTTTCAAGATACATTTTTTCTTTTTTTTTTAAATTCGGTTTTTTTTTTTTTGGAATCGGTAATTTTTTTTTGTTCTTTTTTTTTCGAAATTCATGATTTTTTTTTTTTGAATTTGAATTTTTTTTTTTCAAGATTTGTGACTTTTTTTTTTTTCAAATTTAATTTTTTTTTTGGAGGGATCTGTAATTTTTTTTTTTTTTTCAAATTTAATATTTTTTTTTTCAGGATCCGTGACTTTTTCTTTTTTTTTTCAAATTTAATAC
>CAJVPV010002316.1:0-13348 GCA_910591835.1 Acaulospora morrowiae
AAAAAGTAAACAACTCAAAAATTTCCTAAAAAGGAAATTTTCAAGCGTAGAAAGGGGAGTGGGAAAGAGTTTTTTTGCATATCTTTTTAACTTGTATGAGTTTTTGAATATAATTCAGATATAATGTATATATTAATAAAGTCTTGTGTTTATGTACTTGGCTACTTTAAATAAAAAAAAACTATATTATATATATTTAAAAATTTTTTTAAAAAACTTTTTTTGACAAACACCAAAATTTCTAAAAAATTTTTTTTAAGAAATTCCAAAAAAAAAATCCAAACACTTTTAACTGCCAAAGGACAAAGAAATAAGCAATCCAAACTTTTCAACAACAAGACAGGTAACTTCTGTTTTGAAAACTAATTACTTTCTTTGGTTTGTTTAACTTTTTAGAAAAATAAGCAAAAATTTACAAGAAAAAAAGCAAAAAACAAGATAGACAATTTATAGTAAGATCAAGAAAAAGAAAACCAGGTATCAACCTTACAAAGTTGTCAGCCAAATCACATTTCATAACCAGATAATCTCAAATATTAACACAAAGCCAAAAGAACATTAAAGTTGCTTTCCAAATCTTGGTTAAAGAAGAAAAACAAAACAAAACACATACAGTATATCAATTATAATTATTCGTCATTACATCAAATATTTCACTTCACCAGTATTTTGATGAAGGTTAATGTTACATTATTTAACTATTGACATACCTGGCTATACAAAATTTTAAACATCAAGTAAATGATCCACATGCCAGATGGGACTTACATAGGAGGTGGAAATTCTACCACTAGTTTAAATCACCTAGCCTACTAGGTCCAGTCTCAATTATGGAATATTATTATAGAAATTAACTCCAGTATTCCAGTTACTGTTATCATCAATTCTCGAGATGTGCCACTAGAATAACACAGCACTACCATTTTCATCACCTGTAGAACTGACATCCTTGCTTAAATTCCAATTTAATCTTATAGATTCTCACTAGAAGCACTTGGCTTAATGATTTTTGCATAGTATTCTCACCACTTGTGGCTAATACCTTGCCATTTGATTATATGATTAAGTTCCACGAAACACCACTATTGGGATAGATCTACATGCTTCCTATTGGGATAGAATGGCTTAGAATTAATCTCTTTTTTTGGAATTGTGTAATAGAGTCTACCATCACCAATTTGAGTTAGAGTGGGCTTTTACCAAAGTTAGACCAGAAGTTTTTCCTCATGCAACCTTCCATGCTTCAACCTATACATGTGGCGTAAATTATTTTGCTGTTGACTCAATTCCCAAAATCCTCAAAAATAATTGTGTCATGACTCAATTATTTATATGTTTTAATAGTGACTCAATTAATTGCGTCAAATAATTGCGTCAATTGCATCAATTGTGTCAAGGATCTATGAATTTCAGCAACATGTATACTTCAACCCGATTTCAGCCCACAATTGTTGAAAAGACCAGAGGTCCCATCTTCATGCAGCTTAACTAAATTTGAAAGATGATTTGTGACTAATTGGATACAACATGAATTGGAAGCTGGTCAACCAATCATGAAGGTGATAAATTTTTGAAACCAGGTGGGTTTGAACCCTAAACCTTCTTCTGGTGACCTATGGAGCATTACCACTATGCTATAAACCCATAGGTCTTAATACAGAATTTTTTGTTTTAATAAATTGATTTGTTCATATTGTTATTTATATTTTTCTTGTTACTATATTAATCTGTGAGGTGGTGATATATAACTTTTCAAGATTAATTAATTATTATGTGCCCCATACTTACATGACCATCTATCTCTGTAATATTCTATAATTATATTTATATACTACTCAGATAATAATAATTATACTATATTATATATTCCTTTTTATAACTTTCTATTTATAGTTCTCAGTTTGTATGCTTTTGTTAAATTCACTTCATGTATATAATATAGTCCAATCCATTTTTCATCTTCATGTACTTTTGCTTTTGTTGATTCATATAATAAAACTGTCTTCAATATTGAATTTTTCCACTTTAATAACTTGGTAATAGTTATACATGTGGCCTAAATTATTTTGCTGTTGACTCAATTCCTAAAATGACTCAATTTTTTATATGTTTTAATAGTGACTTAATTAATTGTGTCAATTAATTGTGTCAATTGCGTCAAGGATCTACAAATTTCAGCAACATGTATAGTAATAGTATTGTTTTTGTTTTTCTTGTGCTTTTTTAATGTTTTGTTGTGTATTTGTGCACATATTTTGTAGGTTATTAGTAATGAAATCAATATGTTGTTGCAATTGTTTCTCTACAGCTTCCTCTTCAATAGTTGAAATTTGATGATGTAGATTTTATTGGTATTATTGCCTCTTATCTTTATATTAATTTGAATGGTATATATTTGATTGTACTATTTTAAACAGTCTTGTATGCAAATATTGATGCATTTAGGAAAGTATCCCAAGTATTACGATAGTTACTAACATATTTGGCCAATGTTGTGCATAATGTTTTGTTAAAACATTCAGTTAATTCATTAGTTACTTGTTTTTTATTAATTGAAATAAAGAATTCATCAATTCATTACAAGAGTGTTTCTTAATTAGATAATAAAACTTTAAAGCATCTGTGTTAGCAGATAATTTTTTCATATATGAATTTAGCAATTGTGATTGCTTTGATGTCCTTAATAGCTTTAACATCAAGCCATTTAATCAAATATTCAATTGCTACAATAATATATGTTAATGTTCCTATGATATCAATTCCTACTTGATCAAATAGTTTTTCTATTGGTATTGGATGCATTTCTTCATGTTGTATATGTGCTTCATGTTACTGGCATGTGTTACAGGATTTGATATATTCAACAATAGTTTTATACAAATTTGGCCTATAGTATTGACTTCTAGCTCTATCATAAGTTGTCTCAATTCTAAAATGTCCAGCTCAGTTGTTTTGATAACTCATAAGGTTCAATTAGATTTTTAATATTCTGCTAAAAAAGTTGATATAATTAATTGTATTAAATAATGTGTTGCTTGTTTAAGAGTTGTACATTGTCTAATAAATACTGAAATGGCCACTGATAAGTCTCCAAGTCCATGATTATTTGATTATAGAGTTGTGTATATATGATAGTATATCCATATTTTAATGCTTTTTGCCTTTATGATATTGAATTTGAAAGAGATAATCAGTAATAGTAAGAATTTAATGTGTCATTCATTTTGTTGGGTTGCAATTATTTATTATCTATTTTAATGCTGCATGAATATTTACTAATATAAAATTTATTAAATATATATATAGTGAAAGTATTTCATAAAACCAAACTCTGGCTTGTATAAGCAACTATATGTTTATTTCCTTTATCATCCTTTTGTGCTAAAATTGTTTCTAATCCTAGATAAGAAGCATCAGTATATAGGATAAATGAGTACTGTTGTTAATTTTTTCTTAAGGATTTCAAATGTCTTTTGACAATTCTTATTTCAAATGTAAAGTATGTTTTTTCTCATTAATTGATACATTTGGTTTTACAATTGAAGTAAAATTCTTGATAATATGAAGCTAATCCAATAAATCTTCTTTCTCAATTCAGTAATATTGGATCACGTGACCCTCCACAAATGGTGAACCCAATCCTATCTTGGTGATAGTAGCACAGTAACTATATTATATAAAAATGCTAGAGTCCTTCTAGCAGTGGCTTTGCCACTGCTGCTATAAAACAACATGGTCTCACTTCATGATGACTTAAACTAATCAGTATTAAAGGGACACTTTTTACTGGCCAATGCTCTACATAAAGGGGTTGCTTCCACACAATGACGCAATAATTATATTACAAAAAATATATCTCGATTCATTAGGTTTTCTTCTATATTTACATCAAACATGTCTTTAATTACTGTAATATTCTTTCACTTATACTATAATAAACAGATTGATGTATAGAAGAACTTGCCAATACTGTACACCTTAATTTATCTGTATCTTGAAAAAGAATAGGATCATCACAAATAACAACAACATATAATACAGATGTGTTGCATTATTAAATAGCCACTGACCATTAAGATACTCATTAATATTAATATACTTTTCCCATGTATATGTATTCCTTCTATCAGGCAACTGTAAAATCCTTGATCATGTAAGACTTAACAGGAATGGCCTTCATCAAATTAAAATTATATCTTGCTACTCTTGCTTGAGTAAACATATCATTCATAAACACTGCTGGACTAATATGCAAATGTTTAGAAAATACTAGAACCTTCATATTCAATCCTGTATGTAAAACTTCTTCAGTACCATAAGTAACTGGAATCCATGGTTGTTGTTTCATATAAATACAAAGTTTAATACTCTTGATATATACTCATCTAACTTGTGTTGTAGCAAAAAAATATTGACAAAAATTGATTCTTATAGCTACTGAATACTGGAATATTTTTTCAAGAGCTATAAAATACTTTGGCTGCACAAGTTTCTGTACAGTCACCACTTTTTTAACATACCCATGAGGTCTATACAGAATCCTATTATATATTCTTTTGACAAACATATGAGAGATTAGCCAAAAGTCTATACAGAACAATATACAACTACATTAGGCTACACCCATAGCAAAAACACTATTCATATAATCAAAAAGTTAGATATAATCCTGATTAAACTCACCTTTTTCTATTCAATTAATGATAATTTTTTACATTTCTTCAATAAAATCTTTTAGCATAATAACCATGTTTTCTATAATATGAATGGTTAATTCTATACATGTTGCTGAAATTCGTAGATCCTTGACACAATTGACACAATTATTTGACGCAATTAATTGAGTCACTATAAAAACATATAAATAATTGAGTCATGACGCAATTATTTTTGAGGATTTTGGGAATTGAGTCAACAGCAAAATAATTTATGCCACATGTATAGTTAATTCTATTGTAAGAATAATATGACTTACCAAATGCACAGAAACCATAGTCATGTAATGAATATTATCCATAGTTAGGTTTATATTGATATCGATGATATGTACAATAAGGAAAATATGTCATGAAAACAATTACTGGGCACTTACAGACAGGAGGTATATTTATACTTCTTTATTGTAAAAAGTAAACAACATTACAACTTAACAATCACATCACCTATATCATCTACTTTAAGTTTACATGTAATATATTGCTGCAATATCCTACCCTTGTAAAACCACCTATAGGTACAGTACCCCTGCAATATTATATACTTTTTTATACTCAACTATAGTATCTATATGTTTGTTCAATGCTTCAAACACCATATTTTCATTTTTATTAAAGTCATATCATTTATCTGGAGAGACATTAGATGTAATTACAACAACCTTAGAGTTAAAGACTTCTGAACCACCTTTGTTTCTACTGTTAACAGATAACAATTAAGCAATTAAATGATGAAGTTGAAAAAAAGTCATCCATAGAAATCTTTAATAACAACAACTTCTTGTTGCTTATAGCCTTCCCACCATAAACTCTGAGGCTTCCAATAGGCTTGAGGAAAGGTTTGATAGCACCATCTTGACTTGCTGGATCCTGTAGCACCATACAGAACAATAACTTTTGTCTTGAACTCTTGTAAAGGAAAAAATAGACATTTCACTTGAATAAAAGCTCAATAATTTTGAGCCCATATGCACCATTCCTTATTATATTAAATGCCTTCGTTAAGTCTGAACAGTGACCTTTACCACATGACTCTCCCATTCCCAGGATCCACGAATATGAGAATCTTCCTTTTTGCAATATGCTATTACTTGTTCACAAGTGCCTTTATATGGTTCAAAGTAATAAGTTGACATACACCACTAAGTCATTTTTTTAATATCCTTGATAGTAATGAGTACCAAACTGACCATGCTCTTCTTGCCAAATAATATAGCAAAGATCTTGTATAGTATCAGGATTAAGTTGTTATTCTGAATTATTAAGTGTAAAGACCCAAGCAATAGCAGAGTTATATGGTATTGAAAACATTTTACCAAATTATGAAAGGAAGATAGTTTCCAAAGTGTAAACAGTATACATATATATATTAATTTTATTATACATATGATATACAAAAAGATAGAGACCTGTGGGTCTATAGCACAGTGGTTAGTGCTCCGCAGGTCAAATCTCAAGATAATGGTTTGAATCCTCCAGGGGGCTAATGTGGATCCTCAAACCAGGAGGCAGAAGATTGGCATCTTCTGATCGCCGTCACAAGATACCAAGTTCAGTTCCAGGTGAAGGTAACTGGATTGTCTCAAGATGATATCTGGTGCCATAACCTAACATGCATAAGAAGCCAATTCACATGTTGATTCAATGGGCATTAGGATTGTGATACCAAGAAAGGTGTAGTGGTGTAACAATCGTCTGGCAGTGTTACGATAGTCATTGTCAAGTTTGGTGCTTTCCTGATACTCATGCTTCCTTACCCGATTTTTCAAGAGACCTAGTTAGAGCCACAAAGACTCCTTGTTGAATATGGCTAGTCCATGGCTAACCGTTCTAGGATATGGTTCTTTGAGTTTCTATTCATTGGATAGTGGGTGGGACTGGAAGGCACACATCCTGGTACATTAGCACTCTACCTATGCTATCAGGGCCCCGGTGCTGATAATATAGGAAGAATGGAGGGCAATAAGCCGATCGGTAGTTAGGAATAATCTTAGCTTAGGTAGCTTTATCAGGTAGACATAGTGGGAAAATTTGTATAAAACGGATTTGTACATGCTAATTCTATAAACCTAATAAAGCAAGGTGTATGCCAGTCGTCAAAAAAAAAAAGATATACAAAAAGATAGTGACAACAAGATTAATCACATATATGTTAATCAGTTTATATGACATGACACTCAAGCTCTAAAAATAGAGTGCACCAAAATCTAAAAATAAATGCCAAGGAGGATTGACATGATTTATACATTTTTATTAATTAAAATTACCAAAAAAGATAATGCACTGAAGTGTACCAAGGTTGGATAATATTTGTTAATATTGGGAAGTTTTAACTTTCTCTTTCACTAATTATATATATTAAAAATACTAATTCCTTTTTACAAAAGTGATATTTTTCCAAGTTTAATTCAAGATCAGCTTGTTAGAACCTTTTCAAAATTTCAGTAAGATGTTGTATATGTTTCACAAATGTGTTGGAAAAGATGTTGATATTATCAAAGTATACTAATATATATTTGTTCTTAATATTATAAAAGATATAATTTATCAAATATTGAAAAGTTGCAGGTGCATTTGTCAATCTAATGGATATGACATTGAATTCAAATATTCCATGTTTACTAATAAATGTTGTTTTATTTTCACTTGCCAATATCCACTTGTTAAGTTTAATAATAAAAACCATTTTGCTTTTCCTAGTGAATCCAATATTTCATCAATCTTAGGTAAGGGAATAGTGGTTTTGTTTAGTTTCTGGTAGTCAATACAAAATCTTGTTTTTTCAATTTTCTTTTTAACCAAAACAATTGGTGATGCCCAAGGGTTAGATGTTGGTTGAATAATGTCCAGTTGCATAATTTGATTAATTTTCTTTTCTACAAATTCATATTCAATCAATAATAAATGGTATGGCCTTTGTTTAATTGGTAAAACATTTTCAGTAACAATGGCATGTGTTACTAAGTTAGTTCTTTTAACTGAATAATCTTCCTTTACTATAAAAAATATTTTAATTTTTGTTGTGTGATAATCTGATCGGTTGGCTCATCATTGTTGTTTCCTCATATTCCTGATTTGGATATTGAACAAGCTTCAAATCTCTATATTTTTATTGACATATGGCACATATATCCTTTTAATTTTCCAGATATTTGTCACTTTCACAAATAGCATTTGGTTTCTTCTATCCATATAATTTACTTTTACTTTCAATAATAGGTTGATTTAGGTTTCACAACTTTCTATTTTTAATGAGATGATTGTTTATTCACTTGCATCAATAACTTTTCATCAGAGTTTTCTACAATAGTACAGTATTGTTTGTTCTCAAGCTTATCCTCAAATTCATACATATTCAGGCTTCTCCAGTTTTTGAGATATTGTTTTCAGTTTTTTTTAACAAGAAATTCCCATAACAAAGTTTTTGCCCATTATAATATAATTTTATTATTTAAGGATTAAAATCTATAACTTTATTTGTTTTTTTAACCTGTCATTTCCTTCAATAATAATATAATTTGTTGTTTTAATATGTCCACATTAATTCATATTGTTGTTCCTTTAATATTAATTGATAAGTTTTTCACTTTTCCTAAATATTAACATTTTCCTTCATTAATATTCATCAAGTTAACCTTAGATAGTCACAAAATATATAAGTTGTCCATCCAAATAAGTATTACAATATACTGCATAAACAGCCTTTCTTTTTTCAACTGAGGGATTTATTTATAAAGAGTTACATTCATCCTCTAGAGATACTTGTATTGATTTAAAGACTTCTTAACTTGTTTGGCATTTTTCAAAAAGTCTTCTATAGGCACATTCTTCATTGATTATGATTGTTATCACTACTTCCAACTTTTTTTGATGATTGTTGCTGATTGCACAATGGTCAATTTTTTGTAATGTGTCCAGGTTTGTTACAGATAAAACAATTCCTCTTTCCTAAATGTTATTGTTATTACTGTTGTAATTGGATCTCCTATTATTATTATAATTGTTTCTTTGGTTGTTGAACTGATTGGATCTACAATTAACAGTGATGTGTCCCTTTTTTTCACATTTATTGCAAGTACATGTTTTTCTTTGATTATTGTTGTTGCCTATATTTCTTTTGAAAGTTTGCTGAGTTTCCAATTGTTAAAATTCTTGAGTCAGTTGTGTTAATGCTACCCAAATGTCTTATAGCTTATGGTTGATATTATTCAAGCTTAAGAGCATCAAACAAGTATTTAGAGAAACATGCCTAGATATAGTTGATTCCCTTGCATGTGCTTGGTTAAGTGCTTTATCAATATTAGCAGGAATAGATATTTCCACTGGTCTCCTAATTTCCTTGTTCCTTAATCTACTAATAAAATATTGTAACCTATCCTTTGCATAATAATCAGCATATGGATTCACTTGATAGTATAACATCATAATTGATCCCAGTATTCATCCAAAGTTTCCTTAATTGGTTCATCCACCTTGACTTTTGATGAGAATTACTGGTCAGGATTTATATTACTATCCCAAATAGGGATATACTGTTCTACTTCCATTCACCAAGTATATGCAATTCCTTTTAAATAGATTGGAAGAAGATCAAATTATTATTTCTCTACTATGTTATTTGCTATACAGGTATCATGGAAGCCATGCAACCAGGCTAATAATAGATCCTGATCATATTCTTCTCTTTCAAAAGTTGGCAATGATACCAAGTAGGTTTCTCTTATTCCAGTTTGAAGCCTTACTTGTGACATGGTTTGGTCCAGGTTATGTAATGCTATAGTTAAATATTCTCCTGAATTTTGGCCAAACAGATTATTGTCACCTAGTTAACTTTCTTGTTCATTCTCTTCACTTTGATTATTTCTATTGCTTTTTTATCTTGAGATAGGTATTGTAACCAAAATCCTTTTGGTTGAGTGTCCGAATGGTAGTTTTTAGAAGGAATTAGAGATTATATAGAACTATCCGTTGTTCCAGAGATAATCTCTCACAAATATTACAAGAAACGGCAAAGATTCCCCAAGAATCTTTGTAATCAAAATGTATTTAATAAAATAAGAATATTTATTAAGATACAAAAACAGAATTCCAAGCGATTACAAAAGTGAGTTATCCTAAAATTGAAAGACTAAATTCATGTTTTTCCTATATAGGCTGCCTGATCTACGTGTCATGATGTCCTAATTTTATAGATTAGATAGCCTTGTGGATCCTTTGAGCCTTGTAGGCTGCTTAGGCCTCCTGAGCTGTCCAATCTACGTTATACAGACTATAAATAACTATATATGCTATAAATAACTAAATAAATGCTGTTGCTAAAAATAGAATAGGAAATAATCCAATAAAAAATAAGTAAAATTAGACTAAGTTATCTATTCTATTACAGTATGATTGTTCCTTCTTTACTGTTACAATGTTGATAATAGCTAGATATTGTTCTTATTATTATCCCTTACTTGTTATACTGGTGTTAATCCTAATTCCATTGAGTATCTCCTTTGTTAGATGTGGTAGAGTGATTTCAAGTGTAGTAGAATTGATTTAGGTGAGAGAATAATAATAAAATAAGACCAGGTAGCAAAAAAATATCTTGGTGATAAAGGTACTTGTGATGTTATTAAGGATCCTAACGATTCTCTTCGATTCTGTATTCGATTCTCAAGTTTATATTAAATTTAATAGGTGGGGTATACCCCACCATCATTTTTAATAGTGTTCTGAACCTCATGTGATTCTGTTCGATTCTACTCGATTCCAATTTTCAGAAACATAGATATTATTCAATCTTGATATATCCTTCAAGGAGACTGTCCTAATTTCAATTTTTTCAATAAATCCTTGTTCTGTGTTATTAAGTAAAATGTGACCAAAATAGTTATGGTCAAGTGTTTAAATAATAGTTTTTAAAAGGAATTAAAAAATTATATAGAACTATTTGTTGTTTTAGAGAAAGACTCACAAATATAACAAAAAACAGCATATTTAAATAAAATAACAGTATTTATTAATCAAGCAATTCCAAAATTGAGTTATCCTAGATTAATTGAAAAACTATATTGATAGCAGTTACTTATATAGTGTTTTTTTCTATGAACTGTTTAGGCTGTTTGGATTGGTTGGGTTGCTTGAGTTGCTTAATTTATATATTGCAATGCTGTAATTTTATATATCATATAATCTTGTGGATTTTTGAGCCTTGTAAGCTGCTTAGGTCTCTTTGACTGTCCAATCTACATTATACATGCTATAAATAACTATATATGCCATAAATAATTAAATAAATGCTACTATTTAAAAAAATATAATATGTGAATTATAACTTATTATCATTTTAAATATTGTTTTACTCCCCATATGAGTCTATACAAATCTGTTTAAATTTAATTTTCGGGACTATATTTATAGCATGTATAGTACAGATCAGATAGCTTAGAAAACCTAAGCAGTCCATAAGGATTAAAGAATCTACAAGATCATATTATCTATAAAATTATAAAATTATAATATATAAATAAGATACTTTATGAAAAAAAACACTATTTAAGTAGTTGCTATTTATAAATTTTTTGAAAATTAGATAATTCCCTCTTGTAATCTTTTTTCAAATAGGTATTAAATACTAAACTTTTGTTTATCTATTATAAAATTAAAAATTCTTAATATACAAAGTAAATAGATTAATTGTAGCCTATGCAAATAAAGATAATATATATAAATCTTTAAGAATTCTAGTAGAGAAAAAAAAAAGATAACCTGTGGATTTATAGTGCAGTGGTTAGCACTCCACAGGTCAAATCAAAAGATACTGGTTCAACTTCATGTGAAGGCAGTTGAACAAGGCCACATAGTATCTGGCACCATAACCTGTTATGTGCTGTTTCTTATAGGAAGCCGTTCCGAGATTGTGATTTCTAGTTAAGGTGCTACAGTGTATTGATTGTCTGGTTGGTGTTACAATGATCATCATGATGTTTGGTGCATCCCCCAGGTTCATACAAGGTCATTTCCCTCCCCTATAGTTCATGAGACTATAAAAGAAAGCCTGCTAACCCGATTAGGCAATTTTGAAGAGGATCACTCTACTGGTAAGCAGCCCTCAAACTGTATAAGGACAATGTGGTGAGACAGGGTATGTAGGAGTTGCGTCCTGCTTGGTATTTATACCCCTAGGCTTGGCAGCCTACACCAACTGGCCCGTAACAAAATGTTTACTAGGAGATTAAGGGTTATTCCTTAAGGAGTCACATCCCATTTGGCCATATGGCCCCTAGATTTGGTAGTGTCCAACTGGCGGCAAACTGGAGTATTCACTAGGAAGTACATACCTGCATCAACGATCCGAGCTGCAGCTGGGGTCAGGTGGTGGTAGGTGAGACATGATAAGAACCCTAATGACAGTGGCAAGTAATAAAATGCCCTTCAAATAGACCACACCTGGATTGCGAACCCACCTCCAGGGTGTTAGTTGGTAACCAGGTTAGAATTAGAGGCAGTGCTAGGGTTAGAATAGCTAATACAGTTAGTCAGACTCTTCATATAATGATTGTAACTTCAATGCTAAGTTAATAAAGTTTGCATGTAATGCATTTTGCTTCTAAAAAAAAAAAAAAAAAGATAAAAAAAAGATAAACAATAGCTAGCTATTAGTTATAATATTAACATATATATGTGTTTCATAAGTAATAAAGTGAAAGAATAATACAGTACTTGAATTTTGAATTGTAGCCTAGACCAGTATAACCATATGGTCAAAGAGAATATAATTAAGGGTTTACAGTCTTGTCTATATTAGTGATTCAGATACTAATATGGTATGATTAAATTAAATTAATCTTTTGATAAATATAAGCTTCTCATAATTTTTTATTTCATAAATTGAAATTTGGTTTTTGTATCTTAATTAATTAAAATTTATATTTTGGCAATTATGACAGAACTAGTTTTCTTGAAGAAAAAATTAAATTAAAAACAAACTAATACAGTCTCCTTAAAGGATCTGTCAATTGGAAAAATTGTATAAATAATATATATCAGAATTGAATAACTCCACAAGTATTTTTATCATTAAAATATTTTTTCTGCTACTCAATTTTATTTTAATATTAATCCTTTATTAAAATCAAATAAAAACAATCCTACTACCTGAAAATCACTTTACCATACTCAATCAAAGCCTAAATACATAACTTGCTCAAGTTATAGATTGAAATATACTCATTTAGATTAATATTAATACTGATACAGCAAATAAAAAATAATAATAATAGTAATATACAATTTTGCCAAAATCGTAATAACAAAATCAAAAAAAGAAACAATTCTATTGAAAAAACAATTTACAAAATAGAGAAAACAATTAAAACCAACAGAAGAAAAATTATTAAAACAATAGAAATGATTAAAGTAAGGAGAATAAACTAGAAAGTCAACCTTATAACAAAATATTTGAACAAAATCCAGGAAAATATTTAACTATAGCATTAAATAAGTAAGGTTTTAAACTGGAATAAGAAAAAACTATTTAATAATATAATAGTAAACAATTAAAAATATAATAAAACTCTTTCCGCTGATCCTTTTGCCAACCCAAAAAACAGACGTTCTCAAAAAACTTTTTGTTTTTATGATAATAA